>KZ652976.1:131602-143164 GCA_001010745.2 Gerris buenoi
TTCAATACCTTTCACTTGATACCCCACACAAAATTTTTAAAAAATATTTTTTTTCGAGTTACATAAATTATCCGCCATCTTGGATTTCCAGGTTAGAGGTGGTTGGAGGTGGTTGGAGGTGGTTACAGTTGTTTGGAGGTGGTTACAGTTGGTTACAGGTGGTTAGAGGTAGTTAGAGGTGGTTAGAGGTGGTTGGAGGTGGTTAGAGGTGGTTAAAGAAAATAAAAAGTGGCCTGAACTTTGTTCTACTGCAATTCCCTTTTTGAACAAAGTATAAGTGAGGCACTGTTTGAAAAGTAACTGAGATTTTCCGGTGTATAAATGAAAATCCTCCGATTATTCCGTATGAAAATTTCTAACTGTGTAATTACCTGGCTCTACTAGAGGTGATATATCCCCCCCCCCCTTGATCCCTCTCTCTTTAATATCGGAGCCCACCGAGGTAACGACTCTATTTCTCCTTCCAGTGCATTAAACCGCTAATTATACGACTGCACAGACCCCGGACCTTCTGTTCACCCTTATAACAATATTACGCTGGTTAAGTATCACAAGGCAAAACATAATAGATGCAACTGGTAATTACACCTCTCATTACTTTACCCCAGTGGAATGATGAATGACTCAACTAATTGCAGGACTATCAGCGACCCCCATCTTTATTACTAATAAATGATTTGCAGACAAAACGTTTAACAAAATGACCAAATTGCATTTTAAACTTCTCCTATAATAAATATGAAGTATTTTCTTGTCATGACATCCCTTAAAAATCACAGGGAAGTACTTAGTCCAAGTACTTTTAACGGTTTTGTAGATGAGTAAGCATACCCATTAAGTAAATTATGATTTCTTGTCTTAAATCTCAAGAGTCCCGGGTTCGATCCCCCGGGGGGTTACAATGTTTTTTATCAGTAATAAACCTATAAGGAACGCAAAATTTAAAAAAGCAAATATATATTTGTGTCCTACTCTTTCATTTGATACCCAACTCAAAATTTAAAAAAAATAAAATTTTGGGCGCACTTCCCTTTTTCGCGCCCAAAATTGGCAATTTTTGAAAATTTAGGATGAACTCCCGGAATTTTCATCGCGCCATAATAAGGTATTAGCATGAATTATTTCGAAATTTTAGCACCAGCCGATCTATAGTGGTTGGGGGGGGGAAAATTTTTTTTGGGTATATTTTGATTTTTTTAACCTATAAGGAATGCAAAATTTAAAAATGTATTTAGATATTTGTTACCTACTATTCAGGAGCTTTCATTTGATACCCAACTCAAAATTTTAAAAAAATAAAATTTTGGGCGAATTTTAAATTTTCGCGCCTAAAATTGGCAATTTTTAAAATTTTTCGATGCACTCCCGGAATTTGCATCACCCCACAATAGGGTATTAGTATGAATTATTTTGAAATTTTACGACCAGCCGTTATATGGTAGTTGAGGGGGGGCAATTTTGGGTGTATTTTGATTTATTTGACCAATAAGGAAAGCGAAATTTAAAAATTTATTCATATATTTGTAATCTGCTATTCAGCAGCTTTCATTTGATACCCCACTCGAAAATTAAAAAAATCTAAATTTTTGACTTTACCGCATTTTTTCGAACTGCGCATGCGCATATTAAATTTTTAACTTTTGTGTATATGTCCTGTGTTTGGGCCCGGAAGTTACGCCAATGTTTCAAATTTCAGCATTTTAGCTTAAACGGTTCGGGCGCTATGAACCAAAGAGCGACGGATAGACGGACACATCACCCTCGGCATAAGGGTTTTGAGAAGTATCTACAAAACCCTAAAAAAGATTTAGTATTAATTTAATACTTGTATTAAATGAAAATGTAATTTTTAACGTTTTGAAATCCCTTGAGTTTAAAAAAGTAGGTTTTTTAAAATGTTTGCCGATAGTCTGTGCAGAAGCGTCAACCTATTCTACTGGACCGATTTCAATGAAATTTGGCATAAAGGTTCAGAAAATTTACATTCCTTTAATGTAGGTTCATAGCAGGCACATAGCTTTCTCGCATCCTAGCACGTACTTTATTTATGTTTTGCTTTTTCAAACCATCGTCTAATTTATTTAATTATTTCCCCCGTGTTTTTGACATTTTCTTGTTTAGACTATGGAACATAACAGAAAAAGCGTTACGTTACTTAAAAACTCAGAAAAGTATAACAGAGAGTTAGAAAGCTATAGGAGGTGCTCAATCCAGTCTCAGCTATAGGGCCTCCCTACCGCGCTTCGCAGAGCCGAAAAGAGTACCACTGATACCAGGGAAGTAGGTAATCGCAGGAGGTAGTCTTAGTTGCACTAGGCTAGAGGAAATAAAGTGGTAAGGCGTGAATTCTCACGTAAAAAGGGTTTCGTTGGTATTGTGAAACAAAATTAGTAAGGGTGAGGAGGGAGGAGGGTGGGGGGAACAAAAAATTTCGATGTTTCTTAGAAAAATGGCGCCGAAAATGAAACACTAACCCTAAGTGGTATATATATTTGTAATCTACTCTTCAATACCTTTCATTTGATACCCCACTCAAAATTTTAAAAAAATATTTTTTTCTCGCGATGTGAATTATCCGCCATTTTGAATTGGAACAGCTGATTATTTTGAGTTCTCTATATTTTTCCTGTGTGCGCGTCAAAGCGATCTTTAATACTGGTAAGTTTCACGCTTTTATCTCTTTTGGTTCAAAAGTAATTGGAACCGTACAGAGTGACAGACGGACACAGGAACGATACTATAAGGGTTTCTTTTTTTTGGTTTTACCAACGAAACCCTAAAAACGGACTCGATGGTAACCGAGGAGACGACATGTAGTTCGGTTACTTTCGGGTCTCCCCCAACCTAGCCCTATATAGCGTTCTTCCACTGCACTTAATAACCTTAAATCAAACTACCTACTACTAGTACTACCTAACAATAACAACTAACATTAACAATCGAACTAGTTTTGATCTCCGAGTACAGCACGTCTCAAAGCCTTACTTATCTCTGTCTCTGTCACACTCTGCTTTTTCTCCCTCGTTCTTTATTCTCCCTTGGCTTCCTCATTATAATTGTAAAGTAATTATAATTGCATTGTAATTACTAATTTACTCATTATAATTGCAAAGTTACATGAAAATGTCTCACTGTCTTGCAAACTTGTATACAATCACTCTTATTTTCTTTCTTTTCTCTTTTTTTTTTCATCTTTTCTCTTTTTCTTTACAATGTCAGAAATGTATGGATTTATACATAAATGAAGCAAAAGTTAAAGAGCGCAGACGGTTGAAATTATACTGATGCTGTCTACGGCCTACTTTCGACAATCCATTCAAATTTCATAATAATCAGGTGAGTACTACTGAAGATAAAGGTGTAAATAAACGTACGTATTGCGCATGTTGAAGAGGAACAATTGGGCACAGATGGTTGAAAGTTATATGGGTCTAACAATGGGCTAATTATAACCTACCATACAAATTTAATTAAAAATAGGACGAGTAGTTTTTAAGATATGTTAGTTTCCCAAAAATAAGCGTCAGACTGACAGACAGACATGGTACCAAAAATGTTTCCTGATGTCTTAAACAGATTTTTGTCTTGGAATTTTTGAAATATGGGATGAAGTATTTTCGTTCTTAAGAATGATCACTAAGAGCTTCCGTTACCTTCGGGTAGTTCGCAAACAAAATTTGAAGCTGGTTTTTGTTTCCTAAATTTATGAAATAAAATGGTATCCAATTCTGAACAATGTACAGAAAAATCTTTAAGTTTATTCATAGATGAAAAAATTAACATTTATTGTATAACATCGACGAAAGATTCGTGCTGAATCTCGCTAGACACGACTAAACTGATTAAACTAGACATCTGATCTAGACTAATTAATTGTTTTCTATTCGACCTTTTAATTAAATAATTATAGTGATATAATAATACGCGTTGCTCAGTCGGAACTAGTGTAGCAGTGTGTTGATACAGGGCTCATTGCGTTGCGTGCAGTGTAGCAGTGTGTTGATACAGGGCTCATTGCGTTGCGTGCAGGTCTCTACAGATAGCATCAACAGGGTTTTAGTTTCAAAGTTATTACAAGAAAGCAACTAATCTAACTAATTGCTTGTCTCAAATTGCTTTAGTTGTGAGTTATCATAATCAAACACTGTTCAGTTTGCGTTTTTTACTGCTCTCGCTGATTTAAATAATAAATCATTTGAAGAGAAAATTCTTGATAATTTTTTAAATTTTGTGTTGCATTGTGTTAATTTTTTTTTTTACTTTCTCATATAAAGAGATACTATCGTGATTGCAATTCACAATAACAACGAGCGTATATTCGATTTTTAGATTTCGATAGATTTTCACATTTTGAGGTCCTCTGAGTCCGAAAAAGTGGTTTTTAAAAAATGTCTGTGCAGACCCCTGGAACCGATTTTGACAAAACTTGGCATACATGTCCAGAACCATACCCCGAGTCGAAATCGAGAAATTAATTTTAGCACTAAATTTGGGGGCTGTACTCTCAAAAACACTAATAAAAAAAACGTGAAAAAATATTAGATATTTCTTGAAAACGGTTCCCGACAATTTTGATTTAAAAATTCTAAAATATAGTTAATTTAAATATGAATCTTAACAATATAAGCTGTTTTCCCGGGGAAAATTTAGTTCCCTAAGAAAATAGCTTAAAATCTGAAGGGAATGCCCGGGTTCGATTCCCCGTCGTGGATAAGACATTTTTATGATACATTTTGATAAAATGTTCAATAATAATTAAATATAATGTGCCTACGAAAACAAATAAATGGAAAAAATTGGTCTAAGTATAATTTTAAACCCGTTTTTAATGAGAAAGTTTGTCTGAGTTTTCGTTTTTGTTTTAATGTGAATATATTTTAGCTCTGGGGTAAAAGGAAATTTTCGTCGAGCAAAAATTGACATGAAACTTGTGACACTCTTTATTACTATGCCAGGAAGTTTTTAATTAATATTATAATTAAAACTAATTTTTAAACATGATTTTAATAAGCTGATGGTAGTTCATAATTAGGGCTGATTATGAATAATGAATAGGGCTAATTATGATGGGCATGTTAGTCATAGTTCTCTCTAGTTGTTATGTTGAGGCAGGTAGATTGGGTGAAACAAGGGTATCCAACTCCAGTATTCTAGAGGTGTAAGAGCACTAGCGCTGCACAGGAATATGGTGGTTAAAATTGTAAACTACTTATGATCTTTTGACATTTGTACTATTTTGTAAATAAACAAACAAAAAAAAAACCAGTCTCGGTGGCCGAATGAGATGCGAGATAGCTCAAAATGCGAAAGTTCCTGGGTTCGAATCTAGTAAATTGACAAATTAATTTATTTCTTTGAATTAAGAAAGCTTTACATCTTTTGAATGGTGTAAATGATTTAGTAACAATATTAACCGCCAAATTCCCGTGGAGTGCTAGTAGTCTAACACAGGTAGATAAAGAGGGGAGTTGGAAATCTTTCCGTTTAAGGATTCTATTATCGTTGGGGTGAAAAGTCAAATGAAAGGTTTGTTTGCTCTTTTAGTTCCACTTTTTATCGCCATAAGTGCAGCACCATCGGTATAACCATAGTGTTCCCCCACGTCACTCTTACTTGTTGGATAATACATTACAGGTTGCTAGATGCTGGAAACCGCAGAGATAACAAGGTGATAAGACAAAGTAGACGGGAAAGAGTTTAATGAAAGGAATGTAGACGGAGATCTGGGAAGTACCGTTTCTTTTGTTAAGATTGTGCGAGATTGCATTATGTCATGATGCCAATAATCTTACCCTCTATACTCGCCTGGCATTATGCCACATTTCTCATCTACGTGATCCTAATTCCCTTATTATTCCGTTTAGTTTGACTCCACTGCCCCCCCCCCCCCACTTTTTACACCGCCGTAATCCTCATAATCAGCTCGACAATTTTGCGCCGTTGTAGCCGACCCAGGACTAGACAAATCCCGCCAACACAGATCTGGCTACAATCCCATCCCGTCATGACGTCACAACGATGACGTAATCCATGTGTGTGTGAAAGATAAAATAAATAACAAGTAATAGGGAAACTGACAAGGACAAATTCCGTTTATTTTTCATTTTATTTATTTTTCTTTTTTTTTTCTTTTTTCAAAGCTAATTTAAATTCAGACAATAGTGCGTTTCACTGCCCAGATGAATATTACATCAAGAATTACATCTACCAAGACATATTATTGCGATAAAAGCGAATTATTTAACTGTAGAATTAAGCGTGACTCGTAATAATATTTTTACTTGCAATCTTACATAATGTTTTTATTTTTATCCCACCTTTCATTTTTAAAAGCAAATTTATGTTATAAAATGTTTCGTAATCTTAAACATATAGTGGATTAATATCTTATAGCTCAGTTAGTCATATAGCTGATGTACAGCATATAACTTAGATAATCATATATATGATCTATATCGTATTGCTCAGTTAATTTAATCATATAGCTTATATTTATCATATAGCTCAGTTTATGATCGAGCTAGAATTTTGTATATAAGTAAATCTGTTAGTGCTTTTTAAGAATATGTGGTCGGCTAAGATCGTCTGTGGGACATAGCTTGCAATCGGCATTTGAAGAAAACAAACCGATGGAGAGCGGCCACGTCCAGCCCTTTATGGTGAGACAAATCCCGCCAACACAGATCTGGCTACAATCCCATCCCGTCATGACGTCACAACGATGACGTAATCCATGTGTGTGTGAAAGATAAAATAAATAACAAGTAATAGGGAAACTGACAAGGACAAATTCCGTTTATTTTTCATTTTATTTATTTTAATTTTTTTTTCTTTTTTCAAAGCTAATTTAAATTCAGACAATAGTGCGTTTCACTGCCCAGATGAATATTACATCAAGAATTACATCTACCAAGACATATTATTCCGATAAAAGCGAATTATTTAACTGTAGAATTAAGCGTGACTCGTAATAATATTTTTACTTGCAATCTTACATAATGTTTTTATTTTTATCCCACCTTTCATTTTTAAAAGCAAATTTATGTTATAAAATGTTTCGTAATCTTAAACATATAGTGGATTAATATCTTAGCTCAGTTAGTCATATAGCTGATGTACAGCATATAACTTAGATAATCATATATATGATCTATATCGTATTGCTCAGTTAATTTAATCATATAGCTTATATTTATCATATAGCTCAGTTTATGATATAGCTGATCTATATCATATAACTGAACTACAGGATATAGGTAGTTTAATTAATCATATAGCTGATCTATATCATATAGCTCAGTTAGTCATATTAGCTGGTCTAAATAATAACAGCAGTTTAAAACAAAATAATAACAGCAATTTAAAATTGAACACCATGTTTTAAATAAAATTAGAAAAATATTATTAGTCGAGGAGATAGCGAGCAAAAAATTGTCTGACTAAAATCGAGCTAGAATTTTGTATATAAGTAAATCTTATGGTGCTTTTTTAAGAATATGTGGTCGGCTAAGTTCGTCTGTGGGACATAGCTTAGCAATCGGCATTTGAAGAAAACAAACCGATGGAGAGCGGCCACGTCCAGCCTTTTATGGTGGATTATATGATTTTCACAATCCTAAGATTAAACTTAGTTAGTAGACCAAAAATCAAGTTAATAATAGATTGTTACTTTATAGGGTAGTCAAATAAAGGGTGGGACTTGGGAAACGGACATTTTTTTAAACGGCAGTGAGGACTTCCAAGATGCTACCAGAACTTCTATAGCATGTTCTTGGGTCATGTTCCCTGCCCACCTAATCTCAAGATATGGTGATGTCCCGTGGCAACCCAAGTCACCAGATTTATCTAAATGCGATTTTTTTTTAATAGGGATATTTAAGAGCATATAGTGTATGAAACCTCGGTCACTGGATGCATTGAAGTTCACTAGAATCGACAGACAAATGTTGGAAGGAGTGGGGGAAATTTTCGAGAACGCCTCCAGATAAAGAGGGGAGTTGGAAATCTTTCCGTTTAAGGATTCTATGATCGCTGATTTGATGTTTCAATGGAGCCATGCAATCAGATTGCTTAAAAAGTTGAACTAGTTGACAATGACAGAAGCAATCTCATTGAATTGGTGTGTACATCAATCCTATGTTTCCATTTTTTGAAACAATGAAATTCAATTGTCTTAACGCACTTAATGGATTAACGAAACCTTATGTATCATTTGAATTATTATTTATAAATTATAATTTAGATAAATAAATAAAGGATCGTTCGATGTTTAAAGTTCAGTTGTTAAAGAGCATAAAATTAGTGACATTGATAGGGTAAGAATATTTATGTTTTGTATTTAAACGTCACAGCTTTTATGCTTTCTCTTTACTCTTAATGACACTTTTTCAGTGTCACTTTACATTCATTCTACTTTACATTCATTTGTCCTATGATGACAACATAATATAGTTTTCGAAAAGTCGGCTTAATGAAATTGTGAAGTTTTTCCTCCTNTTTATAAAATATTATTTATTATTTTAGTAAAGTGGAGAGGAAGAGAAAGAAAACAGATTTATTCCATCTGGAGGAAGGTTTTTTTTGGACTCGGGGGTTCCCAGTTAGAGAAAATATTATTCATAAAAGCCGAGGCTCTGGTCCTTGCTCTAGTTTCAGGATGGAGCTCTTATTTTTTGGCAAGGAGGAAATTCTAAAACGAAGGAAGGAAAAACAGATAATGTTTTCTAATCTAGTTAGGAGGGTTTTGGAAGCGAGGGCCTGGCTTTTGTAGCCTGGCTAGGTCCTGGCTAGTTTAGACTGGCTAGTGTAGCCTGTCCTCAAATAATCCAACTGCAACGGATTCTAGCCAACTTATACAAATAAATATAACATAAATTACCCTAGTTTTTAATCAAAATTCACTTGTTTCGTTAATTCTCCGGTTTAGGAAACTGGTTTTGCCAGACCCAGATAAAATTCCGACAGTAAGTTGTTAAGTTCAACAGATATAACAAGTCCGTTGGTTTGGCCAATCTCTTCGCTAAATCACCAACTTTGGGAGTTCTTTTTATATTCACCAATTTCAGACTTTATTAGATTATTTTAATTACACGGTTAATTAATCATGACAATAATATTCATCTCCAATGAGCGAAGAAAAGTTCCAAAAGTGATTTTGGATTAGTTTGGAGGGACTAAAACAGGTCTTTTCTTCCCTGAACTTAAAAAAAGTAAAAGTAGGGCGAAAAAGTAAGTATTGCCAACTTCATTATTTTATAAATAGTATAAAATAAATGGCTAATGTAATGAAGTTGTTGAAATCAGGTTGTTGACACTGCTTTTTCGACCTTGTTTATAATCTGTATCTAAATAACCATCTATTAGATTTTAATTCTAATTCTTATTTGTTCACCATCGGCTCCGTCTCAAGAACGAACTTTTTCGCCCAGGGAATAATGGCTTACTTTACTCCCTAGGTGCATAAATAACTGTTATCTACGACTGATACGAAATATAAACATTGTATCTCTGTTTAGATGAGTAGAAAGTGATTCTTTACATACTTGTATTCATTGTGCATGCCCGTCTCAAAGTTCTGAAGAATTTCTCTTCTTTATCATCCTAGGGTGGTAAAGAAGAAGAATACTTCACCTTTACGCACGATTAGCCAGTTTGTTTACATTTCACAAAACTAATTTGCTGTTTCTTTAATAAAAGTAACTGTTTATATTGAGTTTTATGTGAAAATCAATGAGTGTTTTCAAGAATTTCTATTTCACGCATTTTCGGTTTTTCAGCTAAAATTCATTTCTTGGATTACGCCTCGGTATATTATTTATCTGAACATGTATGCCAAATTTCATCTAAATTGCACCAATAGTTTAGGCTCCAGGCGCAGGCGTCTGCGCGGAGAGATGAAAGACGATACATGAGACAGACATGTTTTTAAAAACCACCTTTTTTTTGGACTCGGGGTACCTCAAAACGCGTAAAACCATCAAAACCTCAAAATCGAATTTTCGTGCTATCACAATACTCTTTTTTATATAAGAATAGTTAAAAAAAAGGACTCCAAATTAAATTTTTCACCCCGATTATGTTTCATCCGGTGATGCTGCACCTCACTATCTATACGCCACTGAATTACAATATGGAGCTTTTTATTTGTTTATTAATTGCCAAGTAAATTAATAAGTTTTGAAACATTAAGTAATAATAATTACATTGTTACAACAGGAAAAGTAAATATAAAAGGGTCGTGGTTTGTTATCGGTAGTTTTCCCGGCTTTTCCAAGGTGAAAATTGTTGGTTTTCACTTGTAATTTGTCCGAATTAAAAATGTAAGTTTGTCTGGAACTACAAGCCAACTCGAATATTGAGAGCTTGTTGGATAGTTGGCTCCTATTCGTTGTTTCTCCGACCAATCCTCTCTCTCCTTTTTTTCCCTCCGTGTCTTTCAATTGTTTCTGGTTGATGAAGCATCCGAGTTAACTTTGTATAATTTAAGCTCGAAATAATTAGCGTAGTTGAGCAAAGTTAAAAACAAAGCAAACATTCCAACTTACTCGTAAAGATTTAACCGGCTTAGCGCTTCTCTCGAAAAACTTATTCTTTAGGGTAAATCTGAGCCACGTTCAATTACAAAATAATATGCCAATTAGTGTGGCACATGGATTCCTTTCGTACTTTAATAATTTTATCCTTTTACAACCGATTACTGTTTAATTAAGTTTATTTTAACCTCAAATATTTTAAAACTGTAAAAAATTGTTGTTTTTTTTTTTGTAACATGAATGAGATTATAAATTTAGCAAAATTTTAAATTTTTATATGGGAGACCATCAGTGGTAATTATTAAAAACCATAAATTTTCATAAAACTCAGACGAGAAAAGTTGTAGATGTTAATAAAAAAATAACTTCATGAGCATATGAAGAGAAACTGATGGGCGGGACAGGGAGAAACTTAAATATGGGATCAACAATGGACTTAATATGTCCTACCGCTACCGTCAAAATTCCTATAATTAATTATTTAGAAATAGTAGATCACAAAAATGTTCACGGAAGTACTGACACACACGAGAACAAAAATGTTTGCTGATGTCTTAAAGGGATTTTCTGCCTTGACAATTTTAAATTCAGAGGCACAAAAAAATCATTCTTAATCATCATGCTTTCGTTACATCCGGGAAAATTTGAAAAATCGGGTACGGGGTACCTCGGAACTTTTCCTCACTTCAGAGACCACTAAAGTGGCCTCTCCTGCTGCTTCGCAGGTGGAAGAAGCAGCATTGGACGTGGTCAGTACTTGGATGGGTGACCGTTCTGAACTAACTGATTTATTATCATTCTTAAAAAAAACAACTTATTTTTTACCAATATTTTATTTTAAATATTTGAAGTTTGGCGGTATTTTGAAAGATGTAAACAAACTTTGACGTCATCAAAATTATCAGACTAATAAATAATTATATTCACTTATAACTTTCAAACTAATTAATAGAATTTCATCGGGTTTTTTTTATATTTGTTCC
Organism: Gerris buenoi; assembly: GCA_001010745.2. Classification (NCBI taxonomy): domain Eukaryota; kingdom Metazoa; phylum Arthropoda; class Insecta; order Hemiptera; family Gerridae; genus Gerris; species Gerris buenoi. The sequence goes on from KZ652976.1 coordinate 143,118, forward strand.
TAAATTTTTTCCGGTTCCAACGATATGCTATAAGTCAAAAACCTATA
>KZ652976.1:285057-304228 GCA_001010745.2 Gerris buenoi
CAAATATCGGCATAAAACAGCCCACCTACAAGAAAAGTCATAAGAAACAAAGTTGTAGTAAATTTAATTGGCTTTCTCGTGAGTACAAAACGAAGTCTGTAGGCCCAGTAGTTCAGGTGCAATCGTAAAACTCACAAAAACAGAATATTAGGCAAGTCATATTAGACCTATAATTCGCAAAGCTTGATGTAGTTCTGATTTTTTGATATGTTGTTAGGACTAGTTAGGGTAGTGTGATCCTAAATTTGCAGCTTCGAAAAACCTGTGCTAGCTGCGTAATAGCTGAAAAAATAAAACAAAAATTGGACTTTTTTCAGTTTATGCTACATACCTCGTAAAACTATACGTTGTTCGATGTTAGTTGTTCTTACTATTTTTTTAGTTCAGTAAATTTGCAGCCGCATAAGCTCAACCAGAGCTCTGTACGACTAATAAGTTCTGAGATATGGCAATTTGAAAATCGGAAATTTTTGTCAAAAAATGGAAATTTTAAGTACTTCTCTCGTTTTGGGGTGAATATCGGCGTAAAACTGTTAACCGACAAGAAAAGTCATAAGGAATGAAGTTGTAGTAAATATAATTAGCTTCTTTTTAAGACCAATGACAACTCTGTACGTCTAATAGTTACCGAGATATGACACTTCGAAAATTGGCAGCGTTTTACAAAAAATGGAAAATTATTTATTGCTTACGTTTCGGTGCAAATATCGGCATAAAACATCTCCACTACGAGGAAATGCATGAGAAATGAAGTTGTAGTAAATTTAATTGGCTTTTATGCAATTACAAAATTAAACCTGTAGATAAAATAGTTCTGTTGGAAGTGTAAAAAAACAAAAAAAAATTGTATTTTTTAAGTAAAGGAACCTAAACCACTTCTAATAACAAGTTTCGGACATTCGAGGAATGAAAAATTTCAAAAATTCATATTTAAAGGTGGAAAAGAATAATTATATATAATATATTTTTATGAGCACTTATTATAAAAAACTTAGAGATCAACCATTGAGGCTTAATGCTTCGTTTTTTTTCCAGTGTCCTGGTAGATGATGGTCATATTCCTGGACTGAAGGAAGTTGCTGAGGTATTTTAAGAGTTTTGGGTTGATCGTCAGAAGAGGGAGGATCGTCGAGGTCGTCTTCATATTTAGTCCAGTCAAAATAGAGCAAAAATACCCTTAACCTGGGCAAAATTGCAACACAAATGATTCTTTTTGCATTATACTCAAAAAAGTGTGTATATTAACATACTCAAAATCCCCATTAATCCCGGCCCGGGAAATCAGTCAAAATCCAAGATGGCGGCTGAATTTNGTTACCTACCTTGAGGTGGGTAACCAAGTAAAATCTTGCCACGTCCGACTTAATTTACTTTGTTACCTACCTTGAGGTGGGTAACCAAGTAAAATCTTGCCACGTCCGACTTAATTTACTTTGTTACCTACCTTGAGGTGGGTAACCAAGTAAAATCTTGCCACGTCCGACTTAATTTACTTTGTTACCTACCTTGAGGTGGGTAACCAAGTAAAATCTTGCCACGTCCGACTTAATTTACTTTGTTACCTACCTTGAGGTGGGTAACCAAGTAAAATCTTGCCACGTCCGACTTAATTTACTTTGTTACCTACCTTGAGGTGGGTAACCAAGTAAAATCTTGCCACGTCCGACTTAATTTACTTTGTTACCTACCTTGAGGTGGGTAACCAAGTAAAATCTTGCCACGTCCGACTTAATTTACTTTGTTACCTACCTTGAGGTGGGTAACCAAGTAAAATCTTGCCACGTCCGACTTAATTTACTTTGTTACCTACCTTGAGGTGGGTAACCAAGTAAAATCTTGCCACGTCCGACTTAATTTACTTTGTTACCTACCTTGAGGTGGGTAACCAAGTAAAATCTTGCCACGTCCGACTTAATTTACTTTGTTACCTACCTTGAGGTGGGTAACCAAGTAAAATCTTGCCACGTCCGACTTAATTTACTTTGTTACCTACCTTGAGGTGGGTAACCAAGTAAAATCTTGCCACGTCCGACTTAATTTACTTTGTTACCTACCTTGAGGTGGGTAACCAAGTAAAATCTTGCCACGTCCGACTTAATTTACTTTGTTACCTACCTTGAGGTGGGTAACCAAGTAAAATCTTGCCACGTCCGACTTAATTTACTTTGTTACCTACCTTGAGGTGGGTAACCAAGTAAAATCTTGCCACGTCCGACTTAATTTACTTTGTTACCTACCTTGAGGTGGGTAACCAAGTAAAATCTTGCCACGTCCGACTTAATTTACTTTGTTACCTACCTTGAGGTGGGTAACCAAGTAAAATCTTGCCACGTCCGACTTAATTTACTTTGTTACCTACCTTGAGGTGGGTAACCAAGTAAAATCTTGCCACGTCCGACTTAATTTACTTTGTTACCTACCTTGAGGTGGGTAACCAAGTAAAATCTTGCCACGTCCGACTTAATTTACTTTGTTACCTACCTTGAGGTGGGTAACCAAGTAAAATCTTGCCACGTCCGACTTAATTTACTTTGTTACCTACCTTGAGGTGGGTAACCAAGTAAAATCTTGCCACGTCCGACTTAATTTACTTTGTTACCTACCTTGAGGTGGGTAACCAAGTAAAATCTTGCCACGTCCGACTTAATTTACTTTGTTACCTACCTTGAGGTGGGTAACCAAGTAAAATCTTGCCACGTCCGACTTAATTTACTTTGTTACCTACCTTGAGGTGGGTAACCAAGTAAAATCTTGCCACGTCCGACTTAATTTACTTTGTTACCTACCTTGAGGTGGGTAACCAAGTAAAATCTTGCCACGTCCGACTTAATTTACTTTGTTACCTACCTTGAGGTGGGTAACCAAGTAAAATCTTGCCACGTCCGACTTAATTTACTTTGTTACCTACCTTGAGGTGGGTAACCAAGTAAAATCTTGCCACGTCCGACTTAATTTACTTTGTTACCTACCTTGAGGTGGGTAACCAAGTAAAATCTTGCCACGTCCGACTTAATTTACTTTGTTACCTACCTTGAGGTGGGTAACCAAGTAAAATCTTGCCACGTCCGACTTAATTTACTTTGTTACCTACCTTGAGGTGGGTAACCAAGTAAAATCTTGCCACGTCCGACTTAATTTACTTTGTTACCTACCTTGAGGTGGGTAACCAAGTAAAATCTTGCCACGTCCGACTTAATTTACTTTGTTACCTACCTTGAGGTGGGTAACCAAGTAAAATCTTGCCACGTCCGACTTAATTTACTTTGTTACCTACCTTGAGGTGGGTAACCAAGTAAAATCTTGCCACGTCCGACTTAATTTACTTTGTTACCTACCTTGAGGTGGGTAACCAAGTAAAATCTTGCCACGTCCGACTTAATTTACTTTGTTACCTACCTTGAGGTGGGTAACCAAGTAAAATCTTGCCACGTCCGACTTAATTTACTTTGTTACCTACCTTGAGGTGGGTAACAAAGTAAAATCTTGCCACGTCCGACTTAATTTACTTTGTTACCTACCTTGAGGTGGGTAACCAAGTAAAATCTTGCCACGTCCGACTTAATTTACTTTGTTACCTACCTTGAGGTGGGTAACCAAGTAAAATCTTGCCACGTCCGACTTAATTTACTTTGTTACCTACCTTGAGGTGGGTAACCAAGTAAAATCTTGCCACGTCCGACTTAATTTACTTTGTTACCTACCTTGAGGTGGGTAACCAAGTAAAATCTTGCCACGTCCGACTTAATTTACTTTGTTACCTACCTTGAGGTGGGTAACCAAGTAAAATCTTGCCACGTCCGACTTAATTTACTTTGTTACCTACCTTGAGGTGGGTAACCAAGTAAAATCTTGCCACGTCCGACTTAATTTACTTTGTTACCTACCTTGAGGTGGGTAACCAAGTAAAATCTTGCCACGTCCGACTTAATTTACTTTGTTACCTACCTTGAGGTGGGTAACCAAGTAAAATCTTGCCACGTCCGACTTAATTTACTTTGTTACCTACCTTGAGGTGGGTAACCAAGTAAAATCTTGCCACGTCCGACTTAATTTACTTTGTTACCTACCTTGAGGTGGGTAACCAAGTAAAATCTTGCCACGTCCGACTTAATTTACTTTGTTACCTACCTTGAGGTGGGTAACCAAGTAAAATCTTGCCACGTCCGACTTAATTTACTTTGTTACCTACCTTGAGGTGGGTAACCAAGTAAAATCTTGCCACGTCCGACTTAATTTACTTTGTTACCTACCTTGAGGTGGGTAACCAAGTAAAATCTTGCCACGTCCGACTTAATTTACTTTGTTACCTACCTTGAGGTGGGTAACCAAGTAAAATCTTGCCACGTCCGACTTAATTTACTTTGTTACCTACCTTGAGGTGGGTAACCAAGTAAAATCTTGCCACGTCCGACTTAATTTACTTTGTTACCTACCTTGAGGTGGGTAACAAAGTAAAATCTTGCCACGTCCGACTTAATTTACTTTGTTACCTACCTTGAGGTGGGTAACAAAGTAAAAAAGTACCCAAATTTGTATCCTCGTGCTGCGTAATTCTGTGTGTAGGTAACTCACCTGTAACTCCGTAAAGTTGTAACTCAAAGATTTGAAACTTTACTCTTGTGTTTAACTCAAACTCAGGAAACATATAATATTGAATGATTCAACAGTACGGTATTACTCTTTATGCCTCAAAATGTGTATTTGGTGAAAAAAACTTACCTTTTCTAGGATACATCTGACAAGCGACGATAAAGACCATTACCTGAACCAGTCCAAATCCATACAAAAAGTCCAGTCATGCACCAAGATTTAATGAGCGAACTTTCCAAGAAATATGCGTATTATTGGCTTATGTTAATATAGGAAAATTTTGGTTTAGAATGTGGATTGGTGAAAAAAAAATTGGCACAAAGGGTTACGGGGTACAAAAGTCAAAATAATATTTACCCTTCAAGATGCACATCGTTGGAAAGCTCTTTAAGAGTATAGTAATTGTTCTCATGTACACTTTTATCATATTTTCATATTAAAGGGGGTTAAAATGGAAAAAACACGATTTAATACAATTTTTTTTTACCCTAAATTGTCAAAATGTGGCCCTTAAATGAACTCCAAAATTTCTGGCCAATGAACTCCAAAATTTCTGGCCAATGAACTCATCCTTTCTTTTGATATTATTGACATTTTAAAATTTGTTTGTAATTTTTAAGTGCATCCTAAGGGGAGATATCGTCGTACATTATACATACATACATACATACATACATACATACATCAAAAAAAGTGTTAACATTTAGAAATCGATTCAGAATGGCATAAAACGGATTTCCATGAAAAAAAAAATTCAAAAATTTTGAAGCCGTTGCAATAGCTTAATTTTCAAATAATTAGTTGTTTTGACTGAGATTTTTTGGTACCACTTCATAATTATGACTAGAGAGGTTACTTGAGATAGAAACACAACAATATTGTCACCACAATTTTATTTTTTAACACAGACGCGTTTCGACATTTACAATCATCAACAGTGTGTTATGTTAACATAGCAAGTCTACTAATACTAGGCTACATATTTTACAACTTAGAATAACAGTACAAAGTGGGGGTAGAGTAAGGTGGTAGGAGGATTAAGGAACAAAGGGCAAGGGTATGGTAAGTTAAGTGGTAAGGTAAGTAAGCCTCTGTATCCCTAATAATTCCTTACTATGTTAACATAACACACTGATGATGATTGTAAATGTCGAAACGCGTCTGTGTTAAAAAATAAAATTGTGGTGACAATATTGTTGTGTTTCTATCTCAAGTAACCTCTCTAGTCATAAGCTTAATTTTCTTCGAAAATTCGCTAATACTTAATTATAGTTTGTCAAAGGGACCCCAATAAGTCGTGGGTTAATATTTGTTAACAAAGCATTATAATATTGCTACGTAAAAAGAGTGTTATACGTAAGAAACTTTCTTATTGTATTCCACCTCCTGTTGCCCTAAATAATTGATAGAGAATATAAACGAATATTTCGGGCATGCGCTCAAAGAATATATTTGGGCTTTGAGCTTATAATTCCTAACACTACTCATTTCACTAATTGTTGATGGGTTATAAATAATTAGCGACTTTTTTTTTTTTTTTTAATGATTAATGATTTTTATCACAGTTTTACCACCAGTAGATTTAAAAAGGGAGCTTTTAAAATCTACCCTTTACCTCTGTGATACTGATATAGATTGTGGTAGAGCTTCAACTACCCTTAGAATATTTGTGAAACTTCTTCAGTGTTATCCACGTCAAAGGAAAATAAACAGTAGATTCAAAGACTCTTTTAGATTATCAAATTACTAGGTTAGCAGTAGAATAGTATAATTAAATAAACATAATAGTAATACAAATAATAGCAAATAGTTATAAAATTAAGATAAATACAAAGTAAAGATACATTAGATGATAACTTGGCGCGCAGGCTTCAGCGGGTAGACTCGTAACTAACAGCTTGGCTTTCCCGTGAAATCCGGTGTCTCCAAGGGGTTGGGCTGATCTCACACTGCATCCGACTACATCCGACTTTTGGTCGTGCGTAGTCGTACGGACAAACTATCACGACCATTTTGATTGACCGATTTTCCCAAAGTGGTCTCTAAGTTATTCACTATTTTTGCACATTTTTGCGACTCCTAGTATGAATTTTTCGACGCATTTTTAATCGCGATCAATCGCAGGTTAAAGTTGTACACTGACTTAAGTTGTAAGTTGTAACGCTGGAGTACACCATCAACCGATTTGGCACAAAGTGGCCATGTTTTTGCACATTTTTGCGACGCGTTCCATACGTGGCAATTCACATTATTACAGTCTACTCCAATTTAACGCTGAAATATACTATTTACTGTGGTCTCCAAATTTTAAGCTAATTTTGCGACGCCTAGAATGAATTGTACGATACATATTTAAATATAATAAATAACGATTAATCGTAGGTCAAATTTGTACACTGACTTAGCACTGGAATACACCACCGTCCGATTTTACGCATGCATAGGAAACCCTCAAACTTGCGTTAGCCGCACTGCGTCTGACGCATGCATAGGAATCCTACCTTAAATCAGTGCACAAATTTGACCTGCGATTAATAATGCGTCACAAAATTCATACTACACGTGTGCTAAAAATGTGTACTACACGTGTACAAAAAATGTGTATAAATAGTGCAACATTTTGAGACCACATTGATCAGAATTGGTTGATGGTGTATTCCAGCGGTAGCTTGGTGTGTACTGAGAAAATGTGGATTGCGACGCAAGGTACGCGTCGCAAAATGCATACTAGGCGTCTCAAAAATGTGCAAAAATAGTGCAAAATGATGAGACCACATTGGGTCAAATTGGTTGATAGTGTTCTCAAACTTAACGGTCATGGTGCATCAAAGATGTACCACACTCCTGAAGATGCTTCCAGTAGTGGGAGCGAAACGTCGGACTTCAACTCCTTCATGACGTGGATTTCACCGGAAAACCAAGCTGTTTATTAGGTGATAAAGTGGTGTCTCCCTTAACATTATGTTGAATCTTATCTCACTGATACAGAGTCAACGTTACACAAATACTTAACAGCAATATTCAAATCATAGCGACAACAAGCGTTTATTTTTTAATTTACATGTTTATTTTACGATACTGACGAGTTTTCCTGGGTTACGTTTGTCATTGTGTCGTGCCTTGAAAGCCTTTATAGTGCTTTTCCTGCATATGAGTAAAAGGAAAGTGATGGATCCTTGAAGGTTACCGATTATCTGGATGGTAGGGTAGCGAGGGTCGGCTCGCCATCCATACATCTGTACAACCCAATATATTCCGACCATGTTGAACAGACGTAGATATATAGATGCCCTGATTCACACAAAGAAATATTAGAGTATATTGATTCTACTAACGATCTAAGATATAAAGTAACTTATAAATAGTACATTGTGTAAAATTGTATTAAAAAATTGACTGCCGATTGGTGTAGCACATAGTTTCCTCGCATCCTATTACAAACTTTATTGATTTTATGCTTTTGCAAGCCATTAGTGTCTAATTTGTTTAATTGTTCCCCCGTTTTTTTAATCTTTCAAAATTGTTTCGATTCTTTACATGAATTAAATTATCGGTCAGCAAAAGTTAAAGAGCGCTGACAGTTCAAATTAATCTGCGGCTATCTGCAGGTTACTTTTGATAAACTATAAAAGTTTCATACATATTGTATAAGTAATTTTGAATGCGTGCTTGTGCTTTTGCTATAAGAGTAAATAAACACATTTTAGTGTGCATGTGGAAGAGAAATAAATGAGCGTAGAAGGTTAAAACTTATATGGGACCAACAATGAGCTGATGATGATCTACCATAAAAATTTCATTAAAAGCAGACCTGTAGGTTTTAAGATACGTTGGTTTGCAAAAATTAAGCAAAAGACCGACAGATATGGAACCATAAATGTTCTCTGACGTTTGAAACTGATTTCGGTCATGGAATTTATTAAAATAATGGGCTGATGGAGAAATGGAAATGATACTGAGGTTTAAGAGAATTATATGGAGCACTTTGATTATTGGTCACAGTGTGGCCTATTTCTGCTGATTGGATCTTACTTTCCTACTTAGAGCTAACGTCCCAGCTCTCACTGCCGCAAGTCAGAATACGGACTTTGAGTGGATGGCATTTAGCATCTTCCAAGATGATAAGTTCTAATTATTAAGTTGAGACAAGGTTTGAGGTTTATATCTTGTCCAGGGCCTGATGAACTTCAAGAACCAGCCATCCAGTTATCTACACCAGATCTGCAGTCAAAGAGATTCGATGGTACTAACTCTAGTCAATACTTTCCAACACAAGGTATAAACCTCAAATGTTGACTCTACCCTCCAGTTACTGTTGTTACTTGTATTGAATCACATCAACTCTCCTGAAAGTGCTCCTGACTCTGGGTCAAGACATTGTTACCTACATCTTTTGGGGTTCAGTCATTACCTAAAAACCTATAACTTCAACGTAATAATAAGTTGGGCATTATACCTGGATAGATAGACTCTATTATTAGAACATCTGCTGTTTGCACCTCCTAGTATTTTTAGCTTTCTAGAGTGTTGATATAAGACGAATGCCGTTGCAGCAAACATCAGAAAATTAAACAGCAAGGATATAGTAATCGGTACATCCAATAGCCACCAAACCACACCTGAAATAATTGTTACAAAAATTCTTTAATTGGAAGTTTGCATTATTTTAACCCTTAGTGACACGGGCTGGCGCATTGAGTAAGCCACGAGTAAAAGTAGAAGTAGTAGTCTAGTACTTCCTACTAGAACGGGTAGGACGAATTAAGCCATCACTTACACCCTTTTTACGCCCCTTGTTGTACCACCGAAGCAAGTATGGTGTGGTCATCGGTAAGCTATATCAGCGTGCGTCAAACCATAGGGGAAGAGTCCCCATAAAGGGTGATCCTCACCCTGAACCCGAGTCGCGAGTCATAGATGCAATTCAGAGTATCATGGCACGGGATCGAACCCACGACCTCGAGTTTCCTCGACTTATTGATAGCTGAGCGAGCGTCTTTAGACGCTCGGCTACCCTGGCTCCCTAAGCCACGAGTAAAAAAAAAATCTTTAAATAATATTTGCATGATGAGAGAATAATAAATCCTCACTCTACCCTAGTCATCGGTGCATCCCATAGCCACCGAATCAATACACCTACAATAGTTGTTACAAAGATCCTTTAATTGGAATTTTCATTATTTAAGGCAAATATCATATTTTTGTGGATATCGGCAGTTATTGGTAGGTTTTGACTGAAAATTCAAAATCCTCCCCCCCCCCCTAAATACAGGCTCCCCCGATTTTGTACTTCATTAATTTCTTAAGGAATACAAATAAGTATACAGTTACCTCTACCTCCCCTGTTCATGATTCCTCTTTCCCTCCCAGATACGAGTACTCTAGTGAAGAAGTATATTTTCCATAGATTAGGTTCGGTCACGATAAAAATAATCAGTGTGATGACCAAGGGCAGTCCCCACGAGAAGACCATGTACATCTTGAGCCTGCTGCTTTCCTTTATGATAAAGTGACCTCCCTTCCTGCACATCACATTGACTTCCCAAGATTAATAAAACTTTGATAACAATTAATTAGTGGCGTACATAACGGGAGGGCAGGCGGGGCACCGCCCCGCCACTTTTGGCGAGGGGGGCATCAAAACTCTCCTCGGCTCCTCCACGCAAATTTTCAGAAAATCCTACCATTACAAAAACTAAATGAGATAAAGACATAAGGCAAAGGAACAATTTTAAAGAGCACAAAAAAAATTAAGAATCACTAATTTATTTTTAATTTATCAGCTGCTAAGCATCTTTTAAGTTGCTTAAGTTACAACGAACTAGTTTTAGAATTATGGTGGGTCGAATGTTACCGGACGTGAAATTTTTAGGGCAAGATCACAACCAACTCTTGTAAAAATGCAAAAAAGGTTTCCCCGAACGAAACAATTCTTGGGGTACTAATAGGAAATTTGTCACTGAACAAAAAAGTACCTATACATATGGATCCGTAACAGCTTCGTTTTTGAGATATTTCAAAAAATAAAAAATTGTTGGACTGGAAATTGTGGTTTCGGTCAGGGAAACCGTTTTTGCATTTGTACAAGAATTGGTTGTGATCTTGACTGAAAAATGTCATGTCCTGTAGCATTCGACCCACAATTCAAAAACTAGTCCGTTGATCTTAAAGTTAATTTATGCCATTTGAAAGCTTATGAAAAGCAGTATTTTTTCCTGAAATCGCCACAATTCTAACATCCCTCAATTAAGAGTAGAAAGCTCAGGAATTTCGTGGTCGAATTTTTAAAAATCCAAACTTTCAAATGAAACAGGACATAATAGATGCTTAACAGCTGATGGGCTAATTATGACCTACCATCCAATTTTTAATAAAATCGGACGAGTAGTTTTTAAGATATGTTTGTTCGCAAGTATTGAGTGACAGACTACAGACCGATCAACAGAAAGACACGGAACCAAAAATGTTCCCTGATGACTAAAGCGGATTTCTGTCTAGGAAATTTGAAATCGGAGATCTAAAATTTTTTTTCTTCGAAGCATGGCTTCCATTCCTTCGGTAAGCTCAGAAGTAAAATCAAAATAGTATCAAAATAAATTAGACAATTATGGCGCGTAATTGCATAATGTAAATACATGGCGAGGAAACAACTAAAATAAACAAATAATAATTTAAAAAAAAAAAAAAAAAAAAATCACGCCAACGGTGTCAAGCCAAAAAGAGAGAGGTGTATTTTTTATGGCGAAAAAAAACTTTAAAGGGGGGGGGGCATAAAATATAGGGGGCATCACAAGGTTTGTTTGTCCCACCAACATAAAATACTTGTGTACGCCACTGCAATTAATAACACAAGATAAATAACACCTCTATTTCCCATGTACACAGTAAATCCTTCACATAATGGCCATCAATGGTGCGTTTAGAGGAATGTTGTTTTTAAACCCGTCATGGTTTAAGCAATGTTTTAGAGGAATTAAAATCAATTTTAAAACATGTTAGTCAGTAATGATTTTTACTATTCTAAAAAGTAGGCATTTTATGTCACTAGTTAGAAGTAGGGTAAATGCAGTTGGGTCTTAGGATAACGTAATCTTACCAGAACGCAATGAAAGTATCTAAACAGATGGAGTTGAGCCAGAAGAATGCTGATAAAGATGAATACAAGATCACGAAACCTGCAAAACAGTTAAGCGTTAAATTGTGAATATACAGCCCCTAAGTGGGGAGAAACTACGTGTCTACAGTTCAAGCCATCTTAACCGAACTTACGGACAGACAAAGATGGGACAAACTGTTATTCTCAATGTATAGTAGAAGAGCTGCGGTGTAAAACTATATACCACTGGCGCACCAAGGATTTTATTTTGGAGCGGGCGCAGATTAAAAAATAAGGGGATATAATGTGGGTTTAGTATAATCACAGACAATTAAGCAGTCTGGTCTTCTTTGTTCTTAAATTACTTCATATCAAGGGTGGATCTAACTAATTTTGAAGGGGCCTGGGCTCTCTTTTAGAGGGGTCTGGGGGTCCTCCCCCGGGAATTTTTTTTTTATAATTTACGTTACTTTAAAACGTCTTTTTAGCCTATTCCAAGAGCATCTAAAATGTTATTTTATATACAAATAAATTTAAGTTTTTTATGAACGGGACATGAAGACCGGGGTATTTTATTTAAACAAAATTATATACGAATAATATTTTATTATTAAAAGTTGTACATTATATTATAAATTAATGTTTTATTTTAGTAGCCAGAAAAATTAATTGGTACATTTTAAAAATATTTTAGTTACGTTAATTAACAAAAAAAATTAGTACGCCAATTGTTTTGAGTTTAACAGAAATCAGATGATAGTATTAGGTTAATAATAAACATAGTAGGGTATCTAACGGTCCAGTCATAAGTACAAAAAATAGTCTTCCTTGCGAAAGGTCATATTAATTATTCGATAATTAAAAACTATTCTAATGACTGCTACTAACTATTTTAATTAAATTTAATTAATATATTAAAGTAAAAACCCTTATAACAAGCAAAATTTCATTAAAAACTTGATTTAAAAATGTTATATTGAAAGGTTATCATTCAAAATAAACAATGGATAATAGTCGGGAACAAATTCGTCCCACTAAAAAGTTCTGACCATGCGCAGTCGTAATGGACGAATTCCCATTGTAAATCGATGGTGGCGCACTCACCTGTCAACGGACAGTTTCAAGAACTAAAATGTCAAACAAACCCTTAATCTTCATTGGAAGGATAGAAGNAAGGAAGAACTTGAAACTTGTATATAGGAATGTCGAAAAAAAAAAAAAGTTGGGAAAAACTAGGTATATCTATCTATATTATTAAAAAAGTTTTATAAACAAACGAGTTCAGTGAGAGTGCAATTCAAAACCTGTGTGAAAGAGCGCGAAAGAAGAAAAAGGGGGTGAAAAGAGGGCGCTTGAAAGTGACATATTAAACTCTGGGTAGAAAGAGTGAGGGTGATTAGAGGATTAAGAAAGAACTTGAAACTTGTATATAGGAATGTCGGAGAGACAAAGAAAGTAGATAGTAGTCTCCCCCACCAGCCCAGCCGCTGTTCTACATCCTACAAACTACACTATACTCACGTATCTTCATCTCACCCTTCTCATTCTATAACTATGCACATACCTTGCAAAAAAAATCGCTAAATCAGTCTTTCTCAGGAATTTTCTCAAAAATCCTATTCAGTACTTTCTATAGCTAACGTGATATTTTACAGCATGCATTTGTCAACATTGAAAAGAAACATGAGATCAATTTTAATGCTTTACTTTGGAGTGCCTTAACGTGGCAGCGGCCTCAAAGTGGCCGCTTTTCGGGGGTTGACGAGCGAAGCGAGTAGGGGGCACAGCCCCCTAGTAATTAATTGTTTATTTATTTTTGACTTTCAAAACACTAATACTTTACATGTGTTGCGTAATTGCATACTTTAATTTTAGAGGTGGCTTTGGGGGGGGGCGTGCCCCCCCCCCCTTGGGTGCGCCACTGGTAACAATATTGGTTTCCCTATTTTAAACGTTTAGGCCCGCTTTGAATTTAGAATTTTTTCTCGTCCTAAAATTTCAATTTTACATTTGAAGCTTACGTTTACGAGAACATTGCGCGAGAACTCGTCCTGGGCATTGGTAAGATGAACATGCGTGTACGAAATTTCTACTAAATCGGTCAACTTTTACTTAAGTTAACATCAGTTCATTTCGTGACGGTCAGTTTTGTGGCGGTCGTTTTTTTCGTATTCACTCTCGGGCTCCAGACGTTGAGGAACTTTCCATATTAATCTATACATGTTTAAATTTAAATTAAAAAACTTTTTCTGACTCGGCAAATTCACAGCCAAGAGGCTAGAATAAGATGTAAAGAGGATAAAATAAGATGTAGTGTCTTATATAATTTTGTATCCTCGTGCTGTGGCATTAAAATTAAAAAATATTATTTGATTTGTTTTAGTTTAATAAGTGTGTGCTGCTTCTCGCTGCCTCGCTGTCTTTATAATGTATTTAAAATAAAGTCGATAATTTTATATTTATTGTGTCAACAATGTTGTGTTAAAACATCGTTTAGGCCCCGCTCTTTTTCTTTTTTAAGTGACGAAGATGCAAATCAGTAAATAATTAATTCGATGTCTAAGTTTAAATCTGAGAGTAGAGACAGAAAAGTCAGTGTTATCTTTTCATGCCAATATAATATTACGCTGCTATTCTGAGCTTCTTTCTTTTATATTATTATTTATTGGATCTGATTTAGTAGCAGCAATAAATGCAATCTGGTGGTGTTATTTATTGAAGATATAATATTGAAGGTAGAAAAGTCGAAAGGAAAANTTTTTAAAGTAAGATATTAATTAAAGGTATCTTAAATTAGAAAAAAGTCACCTGAAAAAAATACATCTCTAGCCAGATCTATATATCTTAATTTTAGAGGATGAAACCGGTCTGATTTATAGTAAATTAAAAATTGTGGCAAAGATCAATAAACTTATATTTTATAATTTCAGTGTTCTATTTCTTTCTGTAGCGATATAAACGGTTCATTATGTTTGATTATCACAAAATCTCAGTCAATATAACAAACGTGTTTAGATAGATCATATTTATTTTATTGACACTAGATTTAAGCTTCTAGAATGGAGACAAGACAGAGAAATATAACATCTTCTCTGTTCCTACACACACAGATATTCTGGTGTAGTTTAATGGGTTGAGTTTTGGATTGGCAAGCCAAGGGTCCGGGTTCAAACCCCAGCTGGTGTCTATCTACTGCNGGGGGGCACGGATTAACAAGGACTAAAGTTTGGTAAAGAGCAAGGAATGAGGTGAGTGAGACTATTAGTAGTCGACTATACGAGAGTCGGTGCCTTAGTGTGGACTTGATGCTTTGTTCATTAATGCACTGATGAATAAATTGATAAACGATAAAAGGACAAACCAGCCTGTTTTAAGATATTGTTATTTTCAGAGAAGTAAACTCATCATTAATGATGTTTGGTACAAATAAGACATCAGATATCATGTTTATTCTCTGTCAAGGATCAAGCACTACTATAAAGTTTCAACTGTAATAATATTCGTGTTGTATTCCTAAAGAGACGAGACTTGATCCTTACTAATCTGTTTGTGGAAAGAGGCTGATTACTTAACATGGAATTATCTTATAATACTATCCTTTAGAACGTAAAGAAGAAAATAGAAACGCTTTTAAGGAAACTGTGCCAGGAAAGTTGAAATGTTACTATTTGTACATTAAAATGGAGTGGATATTACGTGCCTATTATTTCGTAAATGGTGTCTTCTTCTGAAAATCCTATTTTATCGCCTTTGGTGAAAATCATGATGCTGTCTATAAACAAGAAGAAGACAGTGACGGTAAGTGCGACTAAATGACATAAAGTGGACTTGCCGTTGATGTTCCTCCTTAGCTTGGGTGTCATCGAGTAAACCGCACACGCGGATATGAGCAGTGACGCAGAAATACCCTGACTGAACAAGTACGACACCTTGTACATTATATCTCTGAATCTAACAATTCTTATGTAGCCTTTCTTGCAATACAATAGGCAATTATGACACATAGAATAAGCGAATTTCGATGCTGATCTTTGATTATATTCTAAAGTCACTTCATTAAATGTCTTGTCTACAAAGTTATCCCAAAAGGCATTGTCTGAGAGGCAAAGATAATGCGACTTCTCCATCTTGCATTCGTCTTCCGAAGAGTAGTTCATCGTACACACTTGTTGTTTCACGGCTTCACTGTACCTCCTGTAATCAGAATCCAAGCTCTGGTTCGATACCGTGTAAATGCTGTGAAAGTCGGCTAAGCCGCCTACCATACGTCGTATGAAATAATCCCCTTTACAACCGTAATCCATTGGTTTTGTGAGCGTGAGTAAATAACATATGTATATCACATGCAAAAGGATCATAGAGCATGTAGCAGCAACTTTGGTAGCGACCATCTTCGAGAGGTGTGGAGCGTATAAGGACAAATTTTCTTCGTGGAATCCCCTAACGAAAGGGTGCAGAGAGAAGAAGTAAGGATAGATTATCCTTTTCCTCCCATTTTTGTATAAGGAGTCGACCAAAAAAGAGAGCGTGTGAGTATCATTCAGCATTCCCACTTGACTGATGTTGTCGTTTAAGTTGTGGAGGTAATCGATCCAGAAATGGTTGTCCAAGTTGTTGAAGAGAGCGTGCACTGTCGGGTTCCTGATATTCTCAAACCAAGGCACCATCCTTTCTTTTAAATCACAATAAGTTTCCAATACACTTCGTTTATCACTTAATAATGATAAACTAACCTGAAAATATATAAAAAAAATATGTATTATGTATCTTAAAATGGATAGTGGCCGATGTGGTGTTTTCTAGACAAGTTACAGCTGTACATCATTGTTGACAGAAGGAAACAGCCCAAGTGAATTCACCAAGCCTACAAACATATGCCCAGTATGCCCATTTCTATTCTAGCAAATCTCAATAAATCTAAAATAATAAAAGAATTTCTCAGTTCTTAACTGTGGGTCTAAAAGAAATAAAAAGGCTGAATTTTGAATTCTTCTCATTAGGACTCAGGGCTTTGCAGAATGTGATAAACAACTAGTGTTTTTCACTAATTTTATTTGTAAAATGTATTTATTTTTTATTTATATTTCTGAGACACGGTTCTTTTAAGGATTATTGATTGATATTATTTTTTGTTCTCTCAAACTTAAAGAGTTTGTGGATGATCTGGTGATGTTTTTTGCTAAAACTTGTTGTTTGATCTTTAGATCAGAGCTGACGAGAGGATAGATTATAAGATCATATCACTTGTTGAAAGAAATAAAACACTGTCATTTTAAATTATAAGTTTATTGATCTGTACATTCATTTTTAGGGTCCGGTGGTAAAATCAAGGACCCGTATATTTTTCTGCATATGTCTGTATATGTCTGCATATGTCTACATATGTCTGTCTGTCCGTCTGTCGCCTGCTTTCACGGCAACACCTTTCGTCTGATCACTTTGAAATTTGGCATGTTGTATATAGGCTTTGCCGTAAGGACTGAAACAGGCATTCTTCCAATCTCAGTTACGAGTTTTAAATTAAGTCTGAATTAGCTACTAAAGATCCTTGATATGAACCATGATAGATATGTTAGAGCATGCTTAGAACCATGATAGATATGTTAGAGCATGCTTAGAACCATGATAGATATGTTAGAGCATGCTTAGAACCATGATAGATATGTTAGAGCATGCTTAGACAGTCTTTGCTCTTTATTAAAAACGGAAACACACATATCTGTACAAAGTTAGCCCCCATTGTTTACTTTTTAATATTTTTGCTTCACTTTTGAGAACGAAAACGTTTTATGCCTCCGAATGGAAAAATTCCAAGACAGAAATCCGTTTCAGACATCAGGGAACATTTTTTGTTCCGTGTCTGTCTATCTGTCTGTCTGTCTGTCGGTCTGTGTGTCCGAACGAAATCATGAAACGTGCGACGATAACTTGAGTAAATGTCGACCGATTTTTATGAAATTTGGAAAAAAAAATCAAACCGTTATCTATTAAATGAGACGAACATTTTATTCAAATACAATTTTTTTAGTAAAACCAACAGCGACACCCCTATGAAGTGTTAAAGATCGCTAAACACTATTAACTTTTCTTACTGTCGCGGATGCGATCTAGTAAAATTTATTTATTTAATTATTTTTTATTTTGAAGTGAGTGGGGGCAAGTAAATATTTTCACTTTGTTTAATTTTTGTATTTTATTTTGACAAAGTCTTATAAATTGAATTTTTTTGTTCTGAAAAAAATATAAAAGTCTATCTTGAAACCCCGCAAGAAAAAAAAGTGGTTGCAGAGCTTTTTAAAATCCCACACAAAAAAGTGGTAGCAGAAGAATTTAAATTTCACGGAAGAAAATTAAGTGATCAAGATCTAAAACATGACTTCGGCAGGAAAAATTCGACAGATGTTGGGACCAGCGAATCAAAGAATGAAAACTTACATCGAAGAAGCCAAGGCCCTCCTACAAAAGAATGAAACTGAGGTGCCTTTGGCTCATTCGATGTCCACTAAACTGCAGGCCTCAACAGATCGCGTAAAAGAACTGCGGTTTCAATTAAGTAAAATTCCTGATACTGATGAAGTAGAATCTGTCAAATTTAACGAAGACTGTGTAGAATACGAGGAACGAATCTTGGACGCGATGGAGTTGATTGGTGACTTAAACTTATTTTGCTCTCTACTTCAGAGCCAAAGTGGAGAGCTGCAAAGAATTAGAAAAATCTCATGGTCAACTCCAACCAAGATGGTTTCAGTAGAAAAAGATGAAATATCAGCGGTCAATATAAATCAACTCTGTACTGAAGAAGGGACAACGCCCGTCAAAATTCAACAATCAAGACAACAAACTTTGGTACCTCTAGTCGGAGGTCATCAGGTAGCAAAATTATCAAAGGTTTCAGAGAACGAAAAGGCTAAGGAGACATCGGAACCTGAAAAAAACAGCGAAGTAAGTCTTTTATCGGGAGGTGAAGCGGTGATTAGACAGACAGCTACTGCCGACATCCACTGTGGAAAAGAGAGCGGATGCGCAAGAATATTATTAGACGGTGGAGCGCAGCGCACGTACATCAGTGAGACGTTTGCTAGAAAAATTCGTGCACCATCTGTAGCAACACATCACCAGTGGATTCTTAATGAAAGATCAGAGGTACGAAGAACCCTCATTACATATATTCGTTATAAGAAAATTGCCGGAGGACGCTATAAACAACCTAAAATGCCTCCTTATACCGTTAAAAGAGTAACTAGACAAACACCTTTTTATTTTTATTACCCTACCCGATTAAGATGGAAGCTTGCAAAAATAATAGAGCTTCTACCTAGCAGAGACGACAGTTTTAGGTCTACGCGAGTGCGGCTAGCCGATGGTAGCATATTAGTTCGCTCCATTAGCCACCTGTACCCACTAGAGCTGCAAGCTACTTCAGACATCTCTTCAGCTGAACCAGCTCCTAAGCAGACGGGTAGGAAAGCTGCAGAGGAGGCCAAC
>KZ652976.1:315887-330893 GCA_001010745.2 Gerris buenoi
CCCCCCCCCCCCATTGGGCCTAATTAATTGATAGAGAATTTAAAAAAATATATCGTGCATGCAGATAGAATATATTGAGGCTTTTTAGAGGATATAATTATTAACTTTAGTAATTAGTACACAAAGGTTTATATTTGCTGAGACATAATGTTCCTGTAGGAGATCTGATCTCGCTGCATCTTCAGGTAAACCTCGTATTTGGCATTATGGAATCTGAAACAAAATCGCAAAAAATTCTACTCAGTGGAATTGAATAATTTAGAAAACATTATATACATTTCCTTCTTCAATATCTAAAACAGGACTGGTGAGTCCATAGTTTTTATACAAACTTGTACACGATGCCAATACAGAGTGATCTTAGTCATTTTCCATATTTTTATTATCTCATAATAGTTATTTGTGCAACTAGTGCGGAAAGTGGCACTTTGCTGCACTCGAGAGAAATATCTGCCCTCGAAGAGAAATATTGTCCCTCGCCTTCGGCTCAGGCGGAAAGGTTTCTCGAGTGCAGCAAAGACACTTTAAGCTCGAGTTGTTCATTACATTTTTCCTACAGTTAGTTTTTAATCTGTAAATAAATTGAAAATAATAGTGTTTGTTAACGTGTATAAAAGGTTTTACAATATCAAGTAAACCAGCTGTTCTGTTTATAGACAGTGTTGCCTTTTTTTTGCCGGATTATTTTTTGCAAACTTATTTCTCATCATAAAGGCCGGGCCACACCTTTCCGCACCGTGCCCGCACCGTATGACGGCCGTGTGTTGGACAACTAAGGAAATGTCAAAAAGTAAACAAAACAAATAAAATGTCGGTGCGGAGAGGTGTGGACCATGCCTAACATTTCCTCAGGTATATTCCTTACCGAGTGTTGTCCAACACACGGCCTTCACACGGCGCGGGCACGGTGCGGAAAAGGTGCGGACAGGTGTGGCCCTTACTCATCACATTTCATTCTTTATTTTAGATTTTTTATCTTCACTCTTTATACTTCAACATTTTTATATTTTATACATATTGTTTAAATCGTGAAGTTAGTCAAAAAAAATAACCATTAGAGTTGTCATTGTTATTATAATAATAATTTAGATTATTAAATCTTTGTTTAGATTTATGTTCTTTATGTTCGTAAGTTGGAACACTGGAGTGCGGTAAAGTAAAATGAGTGCGGTAAAGTAAAACGAGTGCGGTAAAGTAGTAAGTGCAGGAATCNTGGGCCATAGAAAAAATAAGATTAGCAATTCGATCTGATGTACTGGAAATCCAAGATGGCGGATAATTCAGGCAACTCGAAAAAAAATAATTTAGTGGGGTATCAAATGAATGGTATTAAAGAGTAGATGACAAAAATATATAACACTTGAGGGTAATATTTCATTTTCCCCGGCATTTTGTCAAAAAATTAATAATACCCTAGCTTGAATGTTGAAATTAAAATTCTAGCTTGATGTTAGTCAGACACTTTTTTGCTCGCTATCTCCTGGACTATTACACAAGTTGGAAAACCTCGCACACACACACCTGATAACTTGTAGGTCGTTTTCCTCGACAAGATCTCCCTGGGAAGCCATGGCCAGCATGGTGTCGGCCAGTGAAGGGTAGAGTCCTGCAGCGGCCGCTCCCAGCATGGCCGAGCCAAGGAGAACCGACTCTNTGGATTTTTCAAAAAATGGGGGACCGCTAAAAAAACTGTATTTTGTTTTTTTTGGCCTTGCCTTTGTAATGACTTTCTGGCTATTTTTTTGTATCTAGGAAAAAACATTTTTAGAGAATATATTTTGGAACAATGTTTAGAACACCTACAAAAATCCAGAACAACAACGAAAATTGGATTTTTCTAAAAATTGGGGGCCCGCTCAAAAAACTGTTTTTTGGTTTGGTGGACTAACCTTACTAAAATAAGTACAAGTAAAGAAGTACAGATGTAGAAAAATTAAACCAATACCTAGGGCACAAGTGTAAACAAACCTGGTTGTCGCACGACAATTAATTTATTTCTTGGTTTACTTCAGCGATCATAGAATCCTTAAACGGAAAGATTTCCAACTCCCCTCTTTATCTACCTGTGTTANTTGGAAAACCTCGCACACACACACCTGATAACTTGTAGGTCGTTTTCCTCGACAAGATCTCCCTGGGAAGCCATGGCCAGCATGGTGTCGGCCAGTGAAGGGTAGAGTCCTGCAGCGGCCGCTCCCAGCATGGCCGAGCCAAGGAGAACCGACTCTGTGGTCTCCGGCACCACCACGTGTCTACCCACAGCACCTGCCAGAGTCTCGACGAACAGACGGTTCTTAGACAGTCCACCGCATAGAACTAGACACTTGACTGGGCCCAAACCTTCAGACTCCAGTTTCTCTACAGTCTGCCTCGCGCTGTACTGTAACACAAAACCAAAGTCTTAGAAAAGATAAACAAAAGAATATTAGCTATCTAAGGTTTAAATATCTCCCAGAGAGGATACGTCATTTCCCAAACTAATGACTTTAATTTTCTTGAGATGTTCCTAATAGGCGCCTGCAAAAAGCGACTCTAAAGTCCCGTTTACACGGTGATAGTTCTCCCACTACAGAACTATCATGTCAGTCAACGTAGTGAGTACTCTGACTGCTGTGATAGAAGTCTGAACTATCTCGTTAGACGAGATAGTGTGCTGGCTGATAATTCTATCGCGACAATATCTATCATTTAGTCTACATGGTGATAGTTAAAGCAATAGTTACTATCGTGACTGCAACTATCGCGCCACCTATAACCGTGTAAACAGGGCTTATGAAGAGAATTGAATATATATTGCATTAAGTGTGTAAAAGCTGTCAAAGCCCACATAGTTCAATAAAGTAGATAGATTACGACTATGTCAGGGGATAGAAAAACGAATTTGTACAAAGAGGCAGTTTTGTACAAAGAGGCAGTTTTGTACAAAGAGGCAGTTTTGTACAAAGAGGCAGTTTTGTACAAAGAGGCAGTTTTGTACAAAGAGGCAGTTTTGTACAAAGAGGCAGTTTTGTACAAAGAGGCAGTTTTGTACAAAGAGGCAGTTTTGTACAAAGAGGCAGTTTTGTACAAAGAGGCAGTTTTGTACAAAGAGGCAGTTTTGTACAAAGAGGCAGTTTTGTACAAAGAGGCAGTTTTGTACAAAGAGGCAGTTTTGTACAAAGAGGCAGTTTTGTACAAAGAGGCAGTTTTGTACAAAGAGGCAGTTTTGTACAAAGAGGCAGTTTTGTACAAAGAGGCAGTTTTGTACAAAGAGGCAGTTTTGTACAAAGAGGCAGTTTTGTACAAAGAGGCAGTTTTGTACAAAGAGGCAGTTTTGTACAAAGAGGCAGTTTTGTACAAAGAGGCAGTTTTGTACAAAGAGGCAGTTTTGTACAAAGAGGCAGTTTTGTACAAAGAGGCAGTTTTGTACAAAGAGGCAGTTTTGTACAAAGAGGCAGTTTTGTACAAAGAGGCAGTTTTGTACAAAGAGGCAGTTTTGTACAAAGAGGCAGTTTTGTACAAAGAGGCAGTTTTGTACAAAGAGGCAGTTTTGTACAAAGAGGCAGTTTTGTACAAAGAGGCAGTTTTGTACAAAGAGGCAGTTTTGTACAAAGAGGCAGTTTTGTACAAAGAGGCAGTTTTGTACAAAGAGGCAGTTTTGTACAAAGAGGCAGTTTTGTACAAAGAGGCAGTTTTGTACAAAGAGGCAGTTTTGTACAAAGAGGCAGTTTTGTACAAAGAGGCAGTTTTGTACAAAGAGGCAGTTTTGTACAAAGAGGCAGTTTTGTACATAGAGGCAGTTTTGTACATAGAGGCAGTTTTGTACATAGAGGCAGTTTTGTACATAGAGGCAGTTTTGTACATAGAGGCAGTTTTGTACATAGAGGCAGTTTTGTACATAGAGGCAGTTTTGTACATAGAGGCAGTTTTGTACATAGAGGCAGTTTTGTACATAGAGGCAGTTTTGTACATAGAGGCAGTTTTGTACATAGAGGCAGTTTTGTACATAGAGGCAGTTTTGTACATAGAGGCAGTTTTGTACATAGAGGCAGTTTTGTACATAGAGGCAGTTTTGTACATAGAGGCAGTTTTGTACATAGAGGCAGTTTTGTACATAGAGGCAGTTTTGTACATAGAGGCAGTTTTGTACATAGAGGCAGTTTTGTACATAGAGGCAGTTTTGTACATAGAGGCAGTTTTGAAGTTAAAAAGCAAACAAAGAGCTGCTTGTACTTTTAAACTTTTGATAACAACAGCTGACTTTTTAGTCCCATTTTCATTGCCAAAGAGAATTCTTTATTGCACTAGTTTATTTCTTTTAAAATAGCGAGAAACTTTTATATTTTAAACAACCACATCAATTTAAAAACATAAATAAACAAACAGCAATGTCAAATTTATATTTTTTAGATTGACGGTATATTTGATACGGATTAAAGAAGAAAATAAATAAGGGTTTTTAAGGGAGATCAGCGCAGGAGATGTTTATGAAAATGGAGTAAGGAATAAGGATAAAAGATATTCTTCAGTGAAGAGAGGTCCTGTCCTCTTCAGATCTCAAGTGATTTCCTAACCACAATGCCATAATGGCGTTCTTATCTTGTTAGAAGGAATAAGTCGGAACCGACTTCAAATACAGAACTACTAGATCATTATAACAAAGTTATAATGGTAATTATTTGATTGCACTTACAGCTAACGACTGTAAAGCTGACAAGTATATGAGACTCAGTGCCTCCTCGTCCCTGCTTAACTCCAGCCCGCACATCTGTAAAACACACCAACTCTCATATCATGATGTAATATTCTAGCAACTGTCATATCATGATGTAATATTCTAGCAACTGTCATATCATGATGTAATATTCTAGCAACTGTCATATCATGATGTAATATTCTAGCAACTGTCATATCATGATGTAATATTCTAGCAACTGTCATATCATGATGAAATATTGTTGCAACTGTAATATCATAATGTAACATTCTAGCAACTGTAATATCATAATGTAATATTCTAGCAACTGTAATATCATAATGTAAAATTCTAGGTACTTTTATATCATGATGTAACATTCTAGCAACTGTAATATCATAATGTAACATTCTAGCAACTGTAATATCGTAATGTACCATTCTGACCACTGTAATATCATAATATACCATTCTGACCACTTTAATATCATAATGTACCATTCTGACCACTGTAACATGATAATGTAACTTTCTAGCAAATGTAATATCATAATGTACCATTCTAGTCAGCGTAATATCAGTGTCGTAAAGTCTAAACAGGGTGGCCTGTTTAACACCCATATGAATCCAAAATTACAGGATTATCAAATGAATGATGAACTACTTTTTGATTGACTTTTCATCGATGTACTATTCTTTGATGCATTGCTTTTTATGGACTTCTTATTAATTGACTTTTCATTGATGGAGTCCTCACTGATACACTGCTCATTGGTGGACTACTCATTGCTGGACTACAAATTAATGAGCTACTCATTAAAGGAAGCTATTGAGGGACATTTTTATTTTGAGTACAAAGTTAAACTAATGCTGCTTGTGAGAGATTACCATGCCTCTTAGACTTGGGTCTGCTAAAGGAGACCTGTTGCCCCTGAAGTCCGGATATACGTGGAAGTGACGCGTGAGCAGCTGTACGTGTGAACCTCTAGCCGCGGCCATGCGGTCCAGCGTGTGAGAGAGGAAAGCGCTGAGATCTGCCGGCGTGTTCAGATGTGAAGGTCTGGCAGGATGTGAGATGATGAGATGGTCGATAAGCTGGCCTGCAGCGCTCTGACCTCCCTCGCTAAGGTACGTCTTGTCTAGCACTCCACCATAGTACGGGCCCCACACTCCATCCACTTTACTTCCTCTCTCGCTCAACAGCATCAGGCAACAAGATGTACCACAGATCATACCTAGGCCAACAAACAATATATCAACTGCATATCTATGTGTATAAATAGTCTGGCAATTAGTGTGTCATAGTTTCCTCATTGTATTTATTTAATCCACTCTTAAATTAAAGTATCAATTTAGGAAAAAAAAAAATATAGAAAACGCAGACGGTTGAAATTTATCTTTATCGATCTGCGAACTACTTTCGACAAACCACACAAATAAATGTATGTTTGTGTTGTGTGTATGTGAAAGAGAAACAAATAGGTGCAGAAGGTTGAAACTTGTATTGGACCAACAATGTTCTAATTATGACGTACCGTTCAAATTTCATTATTCGAATGAGTAGTTATTAAGATTTTATTGGTTTGCAAAAAGTGAGCAATACATAGACTGACTGGACAGACTGACTGTTCCCTAACGTAATGAAGAGAAAGTATTTTAATGACGCAACAATTCTACATTTTTATGAATTTACACGTTTTGACATCTTCAAGTCCAAAAAAGTAGTTTCTTTTAAAATGTCTGAAAGCGTACCTACCTTAACGGGTGGAATAAGGAACAAAAAGTTTGTCTGAAGTCTCCGCTTATGCGTGGAGCCTCGACTACTTGGCCGATTTTGATAATTTTTTTAAAATCAAACAACTCATTAGGTCGAAACTGCGTAACAAAAATTTGTAGAAGAAATGCCAAACGGTCTCCAGTCTGGAGAAGAAAAGTTGAAACATAGATCTCAGTACGCTCTGTCAATACACTGATAGCACAGTAAGATAACAGGTTGTTTAATATTGTTACGTTACCCAGCCTGTTAGTTATAGGAAGCGAGTGAGGTGGTGGGAGCTTAGTGGCTAGAAGACCCAATGTGCCAGCGTGTGCATCTATAAGAGACCCTGCTACAGGGATGCCCTGCTTCAGACCCAATTCTACTGCTGATTCTTCACTCAGGTAACCCACCACATCTCCTGGCATAGCCACCTTGCTACCTGCACAGAAAAACACAAATAACCTGATACAACATGACATAGCTTAGTTTAAAACATGTCCAACGTGAAAATATCTAGTTATGAATTTGGTATGGCGTGGCTCTATCATTGAATGCAATACATTTGATATATTTAAGAAATTAATTGATAGTTAAAGAGAATGATAGTAACAGAGAGCCATGTAGTGGGGGAGATGGGTGCCTTTCTACATATTCCTTCACTTGCAGGTTCCAACCATCTTTATTTCAACTATTCTAAAATGCATCACTTCACTAATCAAAAACTTCGGCTTTTATAAATCTAAACTGTCTTCCCCCAGTGAAAGTTTTGTTCTTACTCTTATTATACCATTTTCATCGATTATTGGATTCAATCACGATATATCTCTGTCTTTGTGTGATAATGTCTCAGATTGAACAAGCTTAATTACGACTAATTCCGCTTTAGAAATTTCATCAACCGATAATTCTAACCTCCTTTTTGAAACTTTGGATTTGCAATTGTTAATAAACCGTAGTACCCACGCTATCATTCTAACAACCTGGTTGAATTTAGAAAAATATCTGTAATACCAATCTGAACCAACTTCCAAATTTGCTATAAGTGCAGACGTTACGAACTTCTTTTTTTCCTTCTCACTTATTGATTCGTCATAAATTATTTTTGTGGTAGGCCAAGTTGTAGGGTCCCCCTTAAGCCAATCTGGACCCTCCCACCATCTAGACTCTTTAAGTTGTTTTGCCGTACATCCCCTGGACTCGAGATCAGCTGGATTTGCAATTCTTGGCACAAATCGCCATTGGTCTGGTTTCGTCAGTTTCCTAATTTCCAGTACTCTATTCCATACGAAAGTTTTATAAAGTTGAAATTTTATAAGATGATAAGCAACTTCGTTCCAAAAATACAAGAGGTGGTTAGAGGTAGTTAGAGGTGGTTAGAGGTGGTTAGAGGTGGTTAGAAGTGGTTAGAGGTGGTTAGAGGTGGTTAGAAGTGGTTAGAGTAAAAAAGGAGTTAAGTTAAGTATGGACTTTGTAAAAGTAGCCTAAAAAAAACCTACTACATTTTTTTTAAGTCACACATGAAATCGTGAACAAAGACTGTGACAAACGATATAATTTTCTGTAAAACTAATCAACTAAGTCATACCGTGAATTCAGCTTTAAATTTGATTGGGACAAAATCATAAGAAAAGTCATAAAATACATATACATAGTGTAAAGTGACCCTTATACACTGGTTTTATAAGTTAATTTTATGATAAAATATGTATAAAAGTTTTAAAAGTGTAATTAATATGAGGTAAATCTAGTTTTCAAATGCGTGTAACTGTAACTATATCATTGTCTTGTTCATTAGCGTGAAGCCAAGAAGATAATTTTTGTTTGTTTTGTGTTAAGATTATTATTTTATAATGAAGAGAGGGTTTATCGGGAGCAAGTTGTGGTTGTCGGTCGAGGTCTAGATAAAGATTTGTGCCAGTCTGTTATTTATTTATCTTGAGTTTACTACATAGGAAGGACGGGTTTGGTTTAAAACAAAACTTTTCTGCTTGGTCCGTCGTCATATTATTTATATTATTGATTCGAGGTCAAGGAGACTTTGTCCCTCGCAGCAGAAAATCACACTTCGCTGCCTTCTCGTAAAACAAAACAAATATCACTCCGTTCTGATATTGAATAGACTCAAATACTCGTTTACACAATGTAGGGACTTATATTAACAGAGATGTATTCACTCTTGCACTGTTATGCAAACTCCTAACATTTCATATTTCAGTATCACGTAGAATTGTATGAATAACTTAGCTGCATACCCGTGCTTCACTACGTAGTGTGTTATTTTAATTTGATGGGTTTATAAACTACCATCAAGAACATTAAAATTATTTTACTAAGCGAGAATATTTAGATTCTCTCCCTCCCCCTTATGTTTATACCCCCAACCCTTAGATAAGATAATTATTTGCAAATATCCCAAATTAGTAATTGATTCCAACTAAACTACTGGAGAAAAATTCTTAAAAGACTACTTTTCGGGGAAAGCAGCGGTATTTTCCTTCTTCGTCAAAATTATCACCAGAGGCTTTCTGAGAACGCCATGAGATCACCTTTATTTCTAAACTTGCGGTTTTAACTGTATCCCTTGCAATTATGGAAAAAACTACATCACACCAAGCGAAAGACTGATCTCAACCAGCCTCCAGCCTACAAGAATACGTTGGAGCAGTGAAGTTAAGATCCTTTGCTCTTGGTTGGATTATAAAACAAATTGAGACGTGTACTCTTAACCAAGTTTATAAAAACAAACTGACTTATGACGTGCTTGTACATCACGTCTCAATATGTATTGGACCCTTGAAGAGTTGGAAGCGTCCAAGATTTTTTTACCTAAATGTCTCAGGACTACAAATGATTCAATCTGCAAAAACATTTTTACCTGAAAATGCGTTATATAGTGGTTGTTGAGTTACCTATTGGTTGGAAGTTGTTTTGGCAGAGCTGATGGAGTCCGATGCTGCTGAGGAACTTGGAGTTCCAGCCTGAGCTGTCAGAGTTAGGTGAACCTTCGTACATCCACTTACAGACCAGAGAACACTGCGACCTTAAACCAAAAACCTATTATTTACTTTGTATTGTCTGGATTTCAACGGTCAAACATAAGTCAAGGCTAGATTCTCGTGTAAAAACTTTTTTAGAGTTAAGGCTACCTATGACTTTCCACTTCTCCGTGACTCCACTAATCTCTGTGTCTGTCACACTATCACGTAATCCTGAGAGAACGGAACATTGACGCGACATGATTGTCATCCCTTCTCCACTTACAGTCATATGACAAGGCGCCTAGGTTCTCATGGCTGCCTGTCCCCATGAACATATTATCACCTCTGTCTAGCGATGAAACGAATTCAGTATGTTTTGAAACAAAATAAACAAAAACAAAAGCGATCAACTGAAATTAACTGACCAGACCTTGAAGCAGAATGGAGACTAATACGGATATTTAAATTAACGTTGTAAAAAATCTTTGTAAGATGCATGAACAATGAATGCATGATGGTACGCACTGTCTTTAATGTACATGTGCAATGAAAGGTTTGCAATGTTTGTAAAGTACATGTGCAATTAAATGTTTGCACTGATTGCATGTCCAAGCCCCTCCAATAAAAAACACATCTGAGTTAAAATTTGTTTAATTGCAACATGATTCTACTGCAAGATTGATTGTACTTCCTAATTTGTTTCTGAATCTACATTTCCTGACTTCTTCTTACTTTCGTTAAAGGCACAAGCAGCGTATTGTTATCATATTTATTTTGGATTTTGGAAGTTATGGATTCAATTCTCGACTCTGGCAATTGGCTATTCAAACATACTGTTGACAAGGTGTTGGACGGGCCATTCAAACAAACTCGTTACTTGTACCCCTTGGCTTCTTATCCTCGAATATATTTGTATAAGCCCCTTGGCAGGTTCATGCCCTTAAACAGGTTCATGCCTTGGGCTAGTGTGCCACATTGATTGATTATTATCTTAGTTTCGTTAACATTTTATTTTCTGATCGACATCATCCGGTTTTAAAAAAGTTTAAGGTTAGAGGAATACGTTAGAATACCTGGTGTTGGAGCCAGTAAGCTTCCAGGTGAGAAAGTCAGGCAAGTCAAAGAAGTGTCGAGCCTGCTGGAAGGACTGAGGAAGGTTTCTCTTAAGCCACAGAAGTTTAGGCATCTGCATCTCAAGGGAAACTTTACCCCCCAGGTAGGAGAGCAGCTCATGGTTCGTCCTGTTGATAAGTTCAGCCTCCTCCTCCGCCCTGTGGTCCATCCACATCACCACGTTCTGATCTCTCTCATCTATAACAAATCACAACCCGCTTTTTTCATTGAAACAATCTATCAAACTACATTTACAACAAACTTGCGTTTATTCTCTTATAACTAACTTACTTATTATACATATAACTTATAAATCGTGCAGCTAAACAATCTCATAAGGTCCAATAGCTTTTTGAGGTACAATAAAATAGTGGAGTGATTAAAAATTGTATGTATGCACCTAGCCTAAGGTGGCCTGTAACAGTATGTACGGGGGGCCTCGTAAACTTGAGTAGGAGAGGGTTTATTTAATTAACCCGCCTTTATGGTCTATTTCATCCGACGTAAAAGCATCACGGAGAGAAAAAATAAATTGGTAAGGCGTGAAGTCTCACGTAAAAAGGGTTTCGTTGGAATTGTGAACAAAAATTAGTAAGGGGGAGGAGAGGGGGGACACGACTAATTTCGATGTTTTTTGACAAAATGGCGCCGAAAATTAAACACTTCCCCCAAGTGGTATATATATTTGTAATCTACTCTTCAATACCTTTCATTTGATACCCCACTCAAAATTTTAAAAAAATAATTTTTTTCGAGTGACATGAATTAGCCGCCATCTTGGATTTCCAGTAAATCAGATCGAGTTGCTAATCTTATTTTTTCATTGGCCCAGCAGACCGCACATTTGGCATATTTTTAGTATCAGCGGAAGTACGGATTAAGGGGGGGGGCACGAAAAATGTCGATGATTTTTGATAAAATGGCGCCGAAAATTAAACACTAACCCTAAGTGGTATATATATTTGAAATCTACTCTTCAATACCTGTCATTTGATACCCCACTCAAAATTGTAAAAAAAATATTTTTTTTTTTGCACGACGTGAATTATATCAGCCATTTTGGATTTGAACAGCTGATAATTTTGAATTCGCTATATTTTTCCTGTGTGCACGTCAAAACGATCTTTTATACTAGAAAGTTTCATGTTTTTATCTCTTTTAGTTCAAAAGTTATTAGAACCGTACAGAGTGACAGACAGAAGACAGACACAGGAACGAAACTGTAAGGGTTTCTTTTTTTTGGTTTTACCAACGAAACCCTAAAAAGATTGCTAAAGTAGATGCTACAGATAAAAGTAAAAAGTGATCAAGTATGTAGAAGTGAGCTTGCCTTGAGGACTTACAGTGACGGGCTGACCGTTATCACCAATCAACACCAATGAGCATGTTGCATCACATCCGATTCCTTTGATACTATCCACGTCAACTCCTTCTGTTACTTCCTGAACACACAATACACAACATATTACATTCACTTTTAAGTAATGGGAAAAATAAATTCTACTAAAGATAAGATAACAGTAGTTATACCCTTACCTGGACGTCCCCCACTCCTCACCCTTTTGCTACTTCCCCCGCTTGAGCCCAAGGTCGCATGTCTTGTATAGTTACCTAAGTCATACCCCCACATAAGTCCCCCAATCTGATTAATCGGCTGAGTCCAAGTACACGACTACCTAAACCACGCCCCTACCTCTAAAGTTATACACTGATAAATGTATGCTGCCGCCTCCACTTGTGTGAGAGGAGTCTATATATCAGGTTTAGAGTCCAAATACACAACCATCTAAACCACTTCGTATTACTCCAGTGGGGGCGTGGCTTAGGTAGCTCATGACATGTGACCTTGGGCTCAAGTGGGGGAAGTAGCAAAAGGAGGAGGAGTGGGGGGGCGTCCCTGGTGATGGTATAACTAATACTGACAACACTATAAAACAACCACTGATTCAAAACAACGAGTTTTTACAGAGACTTTAGATGTTTGTACTGTTAAAAAGGAAGATAAAAAGATAAATTTTCTTTTAAAAATTTAGGTGATGGAGAGAAGACCACTCTCTTAGAAACACAAACTCCAGATCAGGTGCGTTTACACAGCCTTGTTAAGGATAAGGAAGCGTCCTATAACTTATCAATTAGATTATAGGCAGGGGGGCAAAAAGTGTGTAAGACAATTTCGCTTTTGGAGGCCAACTATCATAAAATATTTTTCCCATAATCGTTTATCTGACTGTGGGGTAGTTGTGAATAAGACATAAGCAAAGTTCCAAAATGGGTTCATTTTATTTCTTAAAATATTTACTTTCTCATAATATATAAATAAAGGGAATGTCTTGTGATGGCACAAACGTTCGATTTTCAGGAATTTTTGAGGAAAGTTTTGAGGTCCCCTTAATCCAAAAAGTAGTTATAAAAGAATGTCTGCCTGTAGTCTATAGTCTGTAGTCTGTAGTCTGTGTAGACGCGAGGAACCTAAACTAATATTAAAGTAAAACTTTATTTCAATTAAATTTGGCCCTAGGCAAAATCGATAAATGAATTTTAGCTCTTAGATTAGGGGCGCAATGACAAACTCTAAAAAATATGATCTTTGATCAGGGTGTTCAATTTTTGAAAACATTATACAACGAATAAACCCAAAATATGATACAACAAAACACCCACCAAAATTCTAGCTTGATGTTAGTCAGTCACTTTTTTCCACGCTATCTCCTAGACTCCTAGACTCTAGACTATTAGGGTAGTGAGAAATTATAGGCTTGAGTAATATTATTATTAAAAAATTTCTAATTAACTAAAGTTAGACCTATTGTCTCATGTCTTATTAGAAGAATAGATGATGACTGACCCTGATGACTGTGGTGACTGCCTGCCATATCTCTGTAGATGACTGCTGGTAGTAAGATGTTCGTGGACTGTATATGTTGATCTTGCACGTCTTCATACTGACGAGTCTTCCAGTAGACTCGACCAGGCCGCACCTCACCTCGGCTGAACCTACGTCTATACCAAGCAGGTAACTCATCTCCAGGTCACCCACCTGAAAACAAACTTCTTCAGTTAACATAATAACTTACTTATAAACATCAAATAGATCTGTTAAGTTGTAGTGGGTCGTATTGAAAAGAGTTTTGTTTTTTTCGTTTTATTAGTATATTAACACCTACAATAATACATTGTTATAAGTACATAATAATGATGTTCCTGGTTCAAATTGGCATGGTAGTCATGATGTGAGAAACTGTCCAGTGTCAGAACTCACAATTAATAACATGTGTACAATATGCTAGCTATAATTTTAATTTAATTTAATAAATCTCGTGGCCGCTGCCTTTTCAGTCGTCGGGGAGGATTTGCGGGAATGGAATTAGAAGAGAGGTTGTGGACTAAAGGATTAGGGTGATGGGATACAGAATCGTGGAAGGATTGATACCTGGATGTGGCTGGGTCAGAAACAAAGGGTACATTTAGGTCATTATGAAGGATGAGATTGGAAACATAAAAGGGAGCATTAGTTATTTTTCTGAGGATTTTTGACTGAAGGGATTGGATACGGTAGGAGTTAGAGCGCTTGGTACAACCCCATATTTCGATGCCATATGTCCATATGGGTTTTATTATAGTGTTATATATGAGAAGTTTGTTATGTGTACTGAGTTGTGATTTGTAATGTAGGAGCCGGTGTAAAATTTTATATCGTCGGTTAGTTTCTTGTCTTTTGAGTTTTGTGTGATGTGCCCAGGTTAAACGTCGATCAAGGTGTAACCCAAGGTAGCGGACTGTACTGGAATGAGGAATAGGGATTTGGTTTAGGGTTACAGGTTCGCAGATACCATGTCTAAGAGCAAAGGTCACGTGGTTACTTTTATTTTGGTTTATCTTTATCCTCCATTTCTTCAGCCAGGATTCAAGAAGGATTAGATGTTGTTGCACATGGTCAGAAGCTGTACGTGGAGATTCGTGAGATGAAAGAATGCATTTGTCATCTGCAAAGGATGTGAGAGTGGTATGAGGATGTTCAGGAATGTCAGCTGTGTAGAGGGAATATAGAATTGGAGCNGAATGGAATTAGAGGAGAGGTTTTGGACTAAAGGATTAGGGTGATGGGATACAGAATCGTGGAAGGATTGATACCTGGAGGTGGCTAGGTCAGAAACAAAGGGTACATTTAGGTCATTATGAAGGATGAGATTGGAAACATAAAAGGGAGCATTAGTTATTTTTCTGAGGATTTTTGACTGAAGGGATTGGAGGAGGGGAAACATGAAATTAATATGGCAAAAATAATGACATTACATCCCAATTTCATTATAATCGGACAAATTGTTCAATCTCAAAAATGATGACAGACAGACTTAGACGAGAAAATAAATGTCTTTTATTGTTTGAAACGGATTTCTGTATAAGAATTATAAAAGTTTTATCCCAATGTTTCCGTTACCTTCGGTAAGCTGGAAGTAAACAGTCAGTGTTATCTAAATCAAT
>KZ652977.1:704-34103 GCA_001010745.2 Gerris buenoi
GTGGTGCAATTAACATAGTTTGATCTACTTCGTTATAGACAGGAGTGGTGCAATTAACATAGTTTGATCTACTTCGTTATAGACAGGAGTGGTGCAATTAACATAGTTTGATCTACTTCGTTATAGACAGGAGTGGTGCAATTTACTTCATTCAAATAAATTGTGCAATTTACAGTTCCTTGAACAAAGTATGGCTTTTTTTTTTTTTTCTCTACTCATCATACATTTTAACATTACATACAACTTGCCGTATAAACAAACTTTTGCTTCCGAGCTTACCGAAGGTAACGAAAGCTTTATGATCGTTCTGAAGTGCGAAACTTTTTTGAGGTCTCCGATTTCAAAAATTCCAAGACAGAAATCTGTTTCAGACATAAGAGAACAGTTTTTTCCGTGTCTGTCTGTCGCTCAATTTTTGCGAAAAACATACCTCAAATCTTAAAAACTACACGCCCAGTTTTAATGAAATTTGTATTTTTAGTTAAAATTAGCGTATTGTTGGTCTATTATAAGTTTCAACCTTCTGTATCTGTGTCCATTTGTTTGTCTTCCACATGTGCAATGACATACATATATTTAAATCTACATTTAAACGTACTCATATGATTTCTAAGAAATGTGGATGGTATGTGTATGTCGATCATAGCACTCGGATGACCCGATATATTTCAACTTTCTGTCTTCATTTTGCTAAATTGATATATACATTAATATAAGAGAGGATTAAAATGGAAAAATAATGTTTTTATGCTATTTTTGACCTTAAATGGTCAAAATTTGACCTCTTAATGAACTCCAAAAATTCTGGCCAACGAACTCATCCTTTCTTTTGATATTATTGACATTGTAAAATTTGTTTGAAATGTTTAAGTGCATCCTAAGAGGAGATATCGTTTGGAGTGCCACATACATAATATATACATACGTATATACATACATACATATATAACAAAAAGTGTTAAATTTTAGGAATCGATTCAGAATGGTCTAAAACGAATTTCCATGGAGAAAATTTTCAAAAATTCTCATTACAAAAATTTTGAATTTTCTTCGAAAATTCGCTAAAACGAAGACAGCATCTTTTTTTCGAATTACCTCGACTTGATGGTGCCACCCCCATATTACT
This sequence comes from Gerris buenoi, assembly GCA_001010745.2. Classification (NCBI taxonomy): domain Eukaryota; kingdom Metazoa; phylum Arthropoda; class Insecta; order Hemiptera; family Gerridae; genus Gerris; species Gerris buenoi. The sequence goes on from KZ652977.1 coordinate 1,831, forward strand.
AGTTGGTACTACCGTTATTTCAAATGCTTGTTAGAACCAATTCATAAAATAACACCTATAGATATGTAAAATTATCATTGAAAATAGTCGAAAGACAAACGATGTGATTGTAATTTTTTTGTATGTTTCGGTATTTAAAGGTATTTGATTCTTATAATTATTTTAATCCTTACTCCATTATAACTTTAGCGGTTAAGAGAGTAGATTAGTTACTCTGCCGTATGTTTATTTATCTTGTATACTCGTACAAGATTTTCCCTAGAAAGTGACTTATTAGCGGATTAACTAATAATGACCGCAGACCATCATGGAGTTTCAAGCAGTGGACTAGTTAGGACTAACCGCAGTGAGTAAACAGTCCCAACTAAGTGCGTACTGCCTTAATGTTCTTCTTTTCATTCTCATATAAGTTCTGTACGTAGTATACATAATAATAATTAATATAAAATCCCATTTTAGAAAACTGGTCTTGTACAATTTTTGGTTCGGTATTTTTCACCTTAGTTGTTCCTATGTGCAAAATGTGGGGAAGATTGAATGACGGGAAGTGATTCAAAATTAGGGGTCAAGGAAATGTGCGATGAAACTTAAAAAGCAAAGTAATATAAGACCAGTAAAAATATACATTTTCAGTTTCCCTTAAATCCAAAAAAAAAGTGGTTTTTAAAAACTTTTTGTCAGTTGTCTGTTTTTAGTAGTCTGTTGTTTTTTTGTCTGTTGAGTTTGTAGTCTGTGTATACGCGTGAAGCCTAAACGATTTCGAGGAAATTTGGCATAAATGTTCAGAAAAATTATGCTATTGGATCGATTTCGAGGAAATTTGGCATAAATGTACAGAAAAATTATGCTATTGGATCGATTTCGAGGAAATTTGGCATAAATGTTCAGAAAAATTATGCTATTGGATCGATTTCGAGGAAATTTGGCATAAATGTTCAGAAAAATTATGCTATTGGATCGATTTCGAGGAAATTTAGCATAAATGTTCAGAAAAATTATGCTATTGGATCGATTTCGAGGAAATTTAGCATAAATGTTCACAAAAATGATGCCTTTTCAAGGGACCATCTGTGGGCTACTTTCGATCAAACCATCCAAATTTCTTACAAATTAGATGACTTTCAAACATATAGACGAAATAAATGGGGATGTATGTGTGTATTTGGAATAGAATCAAATGGGTGCAAAAGGTTAAAACGTACATAGGGCCAAAAATGTGCTAATTAAGATCTGCCATCAAATAAAATTAATAATTATGAGTCATATTTTATTAAAAATCGGACAAGTAGTTTTTAAGATATGTTGTCAGTTTTTAAGGTGCGACTTTTATGATACTGACAAGGGACCAATAATGTTCCTCATCTTGATCTTGATCATAAAAAATTGTCGTTCTTCAAAACTATCACATAGCTTCCGTTACTTTTAGTAATCTCGAAAGCAAAAGCAGGGTTAATAAATTAGACAATAATAGTTCATAAAAGAGAAACATCAATAAAGCATAAGTGACAGGACGAGAAGAAGCTATGTGCCACATTAATTGGCTGACTGTTTTTACATTTGACATAAAGCTCACTATCCTAAAATTTTATTCCATTATTTGTCAGTTGATATCCCCCAAGTTCTTAGAGAAAAGTCCATTAAGTTTTGAAGCATCCAAGTGGTATAATTGAAGTCCTTCGTAAGTAAAAGTCGGTTTGAATTAAATCCTTCTTTGATCTAACTAACTACGGGGTCTACAAAAAAAGCTTTCTTCTTTTAGTCGGGTTTTATCGTCTATTTGTCATTGTCAAATTGCAGTACGGTGTTTTCTCTTCTGTCGATTAACCGTCTAACGGTGTCAGATGGATAGTTATGTCTTAGATGGATAGTTATGTCTTAGATAGCGCGACCTCCCACAACAATCTTCGTCGAGCGGAGAAAACATTTCAAAACATCTATAAAATGATCCGTTCAATAAATTAAATCATCTTATTTTTTTTTTTATTCTGACTTTTTCTTCGTATTGTTTCCAGTTTTTTATTGAATGATCTTTTTTTATATAAAATATCCAATATTAACTTTTGATAAATTGTCCAAATGAGTTTATTTAATTTGGTGGTATTACGAGTGGGAATCAAGAAATTTTTGCTGCAAATTTGAGGATACTACCGAAAACGGTACCTATGATTTTGAATAAAAATAAAAATAAAATATTTTGCTGTCTATTTTCAGGAATATGTTACAAGATATTGAAGAAAATATATTTATTTGATTATTCTTCCTATTGAACCCTTTTTGGTTAAAAATAATTTTTGTTTGCCATACAGTGTTAAATAATCTTATGCCATTATTCTCTCATTTATTTCATTTCCACCTTTTTCTAAAATAGCAGAAGTTTGACATTATACCATATAATTAGTAAAAAAAAAAAAGCAAATAAGAAAATTAAAAGAAAGCTTCCTCGCATTTTATCACGTACTTTATACGTACTTCATACTTTACGTGAATTTATGCTTTACAAGTCATTATTGCCTAATTTATTTAATTCCCCCCCCCCCNCATCATTTGAAGATCCTATAATCAAAAGTTAATGAGCGTAGACAGTTCAAATTAATGTGGTGCTATCTGAGGTCTATGTTTTGACAAACCAATGCCAATTTCATAAAAATCAAATGTGTGTCTTTTGAAGAAGGTGTAAATAAATGTATGTTTATGCGCATGCTGTAGAGAAAAAAATGTTGCCTGAGGTTGAAACTTATACTCAACCAACAATGGGCTAATTATGACCTACGATACGCATTTCATTATGTTGGTTCGCAAATATTGAGGGACAGACCGCCAGACAGATACGGAACCAAATATGTATGAAACGGATTTCTGTCTTGGAATGTTTTAAATCGAAGACAAAAAATATTTTCGTTCTTTTTTTAACGATTACATAGCTTTTGTTACCATCGGTAAGTGCGGAATCAAATACAGTTGGGACCAACAATGTAACTATCAATGATTTACCACCCAAAATTCATGAAAATTGATCATGCAGTTTTTCTCATTTGAAGGTTCGACAAAATGTTGGACTAACGGACATACAAGAGACCAAAAATGTCCTTACGCTTGAAACGAATAATTTCTGTTTTAGAATTTTAGAGACAACAAATTCTTCCATTATCTTGCTTCCATTACCTTCGGTAAGCTATAAACTATAAATTGATTAAATTAAATATTATTGAATTAGAATTCAACTTTGCTTTGTAATATATGAATATTTTTTTTTAGTTTGTCGTACTGATTTTTAAAGTTGAGAAATTGATTGAGGGAGTTTTACTAAGTAAGTTAAGATGTAGTGATTAAGTTAAATTATAGTAAGTTCGGTTTAAGTTGAGTTATAGTAAGTTAATATGTAGTGATTAAGTTGAATTATAGTGAGTAAGTTGGGTTGGAATGATTAAGTTGAGTTATAGTGAGTAAGTTGGTTGGAATGATTAAGTTGAGTAATAGTGAGTAAGTTAATATGTAGGGATTAAGTTGAATTATACTGAGTAAGTTCGGTTGGAATGATTAAGTTGAGTTATAGTGAGTAAGTTAAGATTTAGCGATTAAGTTGAGTTATAGTAAGTTAATATGTAGCGATTAAGTTGAGTTATAGTAAGTTAATATGTAGCGATTAAGTTGAGTTATAGTAAGTTAAGATGTAGTGATTAAGTTAAGTTATAGTGAGTAACTTAAGATATAGTGATTAAGTAGAGTTATAGTGAGTAAGTTATTATTAAATGATTAAGTTGAGTTATATTGTGTAAGTTAAGATGTAATGATTAAGTTGAGTTAAAGTGAGTAAGTTAATGAGAATTTGTGGGGGCAGAGATGTAAAGAAGGCGAGTGCAGGGCCCGGCTTAAGGAGAAAGTGGACCCCGTAGCATTAAATTCCAGAGTTAGGAATGCTTCTATAGATCCGGCCACTATACCTGTAGAGACACCTCATTCTAACGCATTCTACAGTACTCATCACAACCAATTTATACAATCATTTGCTCAACAACTCTCGCATCATATCATTACAGAGAAATTTGTTCACATGAAATCATACGAAAGTAATCTAAACACAGCTTTAACGTTAAATCAGCTTTTTTCTGCGCAATTCATCCTAAATATACGTTCATTATTCAGGTTTACACTCAGGGGTATCCAAAAACAACTCCAGTATTCTCTTAGAATAATACTATATATAGAAGGAGCATAGAATCGGAATCCTAAGCAATTACTGATAAGAGACTGAAGCCAACTTTCGCCGAGAGGTTGCGCCTATAACTTAGTTTGCCAACATAACTTTGGCTTCAATGTTATCAGTGATCCTCCTTCTAAGAGTATTCTAGAGGTGTAAGACCACTAGCGCTGGTCGAGCTGTTTGACGTTAAAAATTATAAGCTATTTATGATCTTTTGACATTCCTCGAATTCTAAGATATAAACAAATACTGGTTGTCAAACATTTGCACTATTTTGTAAATAAAGGAAAGAAACAAAAACTAGCATCGGTGGTTGTAAGAGATGCGCGATTGCTTCGAGTGCAAGAAATCTCGGGTTCGAATCTAGCAAACTGACAATTTAAATTATTAATTTATTTCTTTGAATTAAGAAGCTCAAAACCTTTTGAAAAGTGTAAAAGATTTAGTTAGAATTTTAACCGCCAAATAGCTCGACCAGCGGTAGTAGTCTAACACAGGTAGATAAAGAGTGGAGTTGGAAATCTTTCCGTTTAAGGATTCCATGATCGCTGCTTACACTCTTCTTACAATCAGAGTTTACTCTGACAGCTCAGATTAGCCAACCTATGTGAGGGAACAAATAAAGCCACTAGTCCTGTCAGAATGGATAGATAGGATAGGACCAGTGACATTTTTGATTGCCTAGTTAGACATACCTTCTGCACGTCAAAATCTCGAGCTTCTCCGCTTTTTTTCGATTTTCCCTCACTGCCAGTGTAAACACTATTTTATAAGACGAGTATAAACACTAGGGTATTTCTTTTTATCAGTTTAAATGCATAGAATCCTAATAATTTAAATAGTAATCGGTGGGTAGAAGATATTAACATTAGACCAATCGCACGGCAGAAAAAATTGCATTATTAAATAGAAAAATTTTGATATTTAAATTTTGTTGTATATCGATACTTGAAAATAAATATTTCAACTGCCCTGATAGTTTTGAGGTGAGCAATGGCCGATATCTTGGCAAATAGGTCACATTTTTTCGATTCTTCGCATTATATCTAGAAAAATATTAGTTATACAAAAAATTCCTTTTTTTATACAATTCAAAATGTTAAAATTGTCTACAAAAAAATGCTCTTATAATGTTCTTGATACCAGCTTATAAATTGTCTAATGCTTTTCGAGACATATTATGCAGTCAGAATCATGGTTTTTACCATTACCCCCCTCGGTTTTTTTTTTTTAAATTTTATTTGAAAATTGTAACTACATAATACGATATGACATATTATTATTATTATGTCCCCAGTTCGAGTTGACTATAGGTCTTCGACAAAGTTTTATTTGATCTTTTTTTAAGTATCATTGGGTTATTTTTTTATTTATCGTAAAAATGTAACTTTTTATAAAATTGTTTATTAGTAATCCAAAGTAATTTATGTCATTAAAAAGTGAAAAAAAAATTAGGTTAGAAATTACCCTCCTCCCTACTGTCCTCAGTTCAAAATGTATGCTTGTTCTCTTTTTAAATTCTCTTCTAAATTTTAACATGATAATTGTTAATTCCAAAACAAGCAAAAATTATTATAAAGAGTAGCTTTTTCTCGAAAAATGATTTTTCTCTCTCTCTTCCTCTCTCCTAAGCCGAAATATATATACGAAAAGATCAAACAGAAGCTTAAAGAAAAGAATTGAAGAAGCTACAAAGCAGTAGCTTCTTTAAATATACAGATAATTTATAGCTCTTTCTCAAAAAGAAAAGAAAAAAGTTTTTTACAAAAGCCGCCAAAATATTTCATTAATAATATTTCGTTTGAAATGAAGAGGTTAAAGTTCAAGTGAATCTCCGTTTCAGGACCTTTAACACTAAGACCATTATTTTCGGCAACTGAAAAAAAAGTTTTAAAACCAATAATTCAGAGGTCAAAAGAGTCAAAGATTCAAGGATTTGAATAAAATATCGACTTTAAAAAGAAACAAAACAGGTGTTGGCTAAACTGATAGCAACACAACAGCTGATGTTTATAGCCCCCCAAACATAGTAATCAAAGAGTAGAAACACTTTATAGAGGTGAAACAGCTACTCATACCAGACAAGTGTTAGATTCTACAACTAATATTTTGTTGAACTTATATTATCTTTTTTACTACGTTTTTATTAACTTGGTTTCTTGTTTGTTTGTTTGTTTGTTTGTCCGGTACAAATCTTGCAATCGAATTTTAACTAACATCCTGAGTAGCTAAACATATTTGAAACTTTCAGAACAGCTCAGAACACGATGACAATGCATTATTTTAATACTTTTAGTCATTTTTCAGCAGAATTTTATTCGTTTTCAGCAAATTTGCTGAATAAAAAGTTAGTTCGAAAAAAATTTGTTTTTTTCATATCCCATAATATTTACAACCTTCATTTTGACAGGTTTCAAATTTATGATTTTTATAAATAAGATAAACATTAAATGACAGCAAAACAGGAAATATATCGATTATATTATTTCAAATATATCGATGGCACGGTAAAGAAAATTTAAAAACGTAGTATATAAAAAGTTCTTTTTATCTTGCAATTATTACCTTCTAATATACGTAGTATATTACATAGAGAAAGTACTGTGATTGCCCAAATTTTTTTGAGATTTTGAAAAATTAAAGTCCCTAGAGTCCAAAATGTAGCTTTAAAGAAATGTCAACCGTCTGTAGTCTGAAGTATGTACCATAATCTGAATAATGTATTTCTTAAAAAGTTAAAAATAATTAGTCTTATGTCTTGGATAAATTTAGAGATTTGTACTTTTTGGGTGTAGAGTGCATGGTACAACATTTTTTGTACGATTAATCTTCGTTTTAGAACGAGTATAAGATTTAATTAAGAATAACTTTTTTTCGAAAAATGATTTTTTTTGAATTTACACGTATAAATAGGCAACCCGATCTGGGGAGTAGTGCCCTCTCAGTAGCGAGGGGGGTAATTTCTGAAACAATTTTTTTCACTTTTTATGACATCATTTACCTTAAAATATTCAATATACAATTTTATAAAGAGTAAGTTTCCGAAAAATGAAAAATAACCCAACTTTACTCATGAAAAACTATTTTTGTAACATTTTTTTTTTTCGAAAAATTAAAAAAAAAAAAAAAAAATGAAACCCCACTTTACTCTTTATATTTGAAAATTTTAATTGTTGGATGCAGTTTACATAGTACGAAATTTTTAATATGATAATTCTTCATTTCAAAACAAGCAAAAATTATTATATTAAGTAACTTTTTTTCTAAAAAAAATTATTTATTTTTTTGTCATTTACACCTTTTGGCAACTCAAACTGGGGATATACTGTACATATGTCTGTCCTCTTTAGTCTTTAGTCTGAAGTGTGTAGTTTTTCCGTCATTAATCTAAAAAATGTAGTCCGTAGTCTGAAGACTGTGGTCTGTAGTTTGAAGTATATATTCTGTAGTATAAACAAGAATAGTAACAGTAACTAAAATCAGTTAGACGATCGTATGTGACTTCTCTATTTCAGATACTTCGGATTTTGAAAAATACGTGTGGTATCGCGGGACACCCGGTAGGAACGAAGTTCCTTACATTTTTCATTAAATATAAATTATAAAATCACAGTGCTAAGTACGTATACATTGCCAACTACTTATACATGGTGGAGTTAGAAAAGAGACAAAATTAAAAGTAAATAACTGTTTGCACCTAGCGGAGTTAAGGCAAAATTAAAAGAAAAGTGTTATTTGTATCATTAAAGCAAGCATCTCACAATAAATATGTATTGAATATAAGAAAAAAATTTAGTTAAAGAGTATGATTGTTAAAGAATGTTAGATTGAAATAAGTGACATTTGACATATATAACAAAAATAAACAAAACAAGTTAAGTAACAGGCTTCCTTAATAAATATTTTTCCTGTCTTTACATTTTTTAAGCTTACGTTTACGCGAGAGTTGCGCGTGAACGCTTGGGCGGATATCGTTGTCCAACGAACTTGGTAAAATGAACATGTGTACCAAATTTCAACCAACTCGGTGAACTTTTACTCAAGTTATTGACATGGGTAGATTTCGTGACGGTGATTTTGGTCGTTTTTTTCGGATTCACTCCCGGGATCCAGAACGTGTCATAAGGAACTTCGTTCCAAAATTTGTTTGTTTGTTTGTCAAACGATAACTAGCGGAAACAAATTGACGAGCATTTGTGTCATTTGGAGTATAAAATTATTATTAATATGTTCAAGATGGCGGGTGACCAAAAAAATTATTGGAAGTAGGTTGTCCTCTTCTATTTGGGGCTAGTCATAACTCATACACGATCAAACATTTTGCGCAACATATTTGATCGTGTATGGCGGTCTTAAAGAGGAAGGACACGCTGCATCTTCATCATAGACAGGCCAATACTCTCTAAATGCGGCCTACCCTAAATCATTATTGATTTGAATTCTTCAATACTCTTGAGGAACGTATTGTCTGGCATACTAGTTGGCTGCGTAATTAGGTACGTTATGGCGTGACGGCACTTCGGAGGGATGCAGGTGTATTGGTAGCTTTCCAAGTCAAGATCCGGCTGGAGACGAACCTAGTGTTCCTGTCATACCGTGACCACGTCGGTACCCTACCACGTCGGTACCCTACTGCTACCTCCCTCTTGAACCGGATACACTTTCCATTCCTCCTCGACAAGGAAGCACAACTAATCCCACTTCATATCTTATCTCTTCTCAATTATCAACTTTTATACTTCAAGAAAGAAGTAACCTTTTACAAAACGCTGTGAATCCAAATATTTTTTACAAATAATAAAAATAAAAACTGCTTTTTATTTAAACATAACATTGATTTTTACAATATTTCATGCCATTATAAAACAGCTAAGCGTTTTCGGCCGCCGAAAACGCTTAGCTAACAAAAACGCTTAAAAAAAACGCCCGAGTCGGCTCGGTCTCGCTCAGTCTCGCTCGGCCCGGTCTCACTCAGCGTTTAATGAAAATATACCCATGCTAATACATGTATTTGCTTCTCAAGCGGAATCGGCATCGCTCGGTCTCGCTCGCAGTGTGAAAGCCGCCTTAGAAATAAAAAAAAATAATAAAAAAAAAAAAAAAAAAACTACAAAAAAGAACAAAAAGAAAATTCAGTTCACATTACATATAACATACTTCTAATGTAATATATTATTACTGTGAAACATTTATTATAAATATATAAAAATAAATACATAATCGATAAGTGATAAAACATGCAAACTCTATAACTGATAACAGCATAAGTAATACGTATGTGTAAATATGTAAATACATGACAATTAATAATAACAAATCAAATAGGTAAATACAATTTTTTTTTTTTTTTAACACAACAAGGTCTTCATACCACAAATATAATTAGGAATAATTTAAAATAATAAATTAAAAATTAAACTCTTTGACTAACATGGTTCTATACTTCATGGCATCTCTAATGTACCCGTATAATTTATGTGTATAATTACTATTCAAATAGCTCATTAAGTCATTGTGCATGACCTGTTCTTAATCTGTTTATAAATAAATTGATTAAATTAGATATTACTTACTAGATTAAAATTCAGTCTTACTATTATAATACTACTACTACTATTATTAAGCCCTATTATATGTAGGGAGACTATGAAGCCCTATTGTATGTAGGGATACCATGAAGCCCTATTGTATGTAGGGATACTAATAAGCCCTATTATATTATGTAGGTATGCTATTAAGTCCTATTGTATGTACGGATACTATTAACCCCCATTATATTATGTAGGCATGCTATTAAGCCCTATTATATGTAGGGATACTATATTAAGTCCTATTGTATGTAGGGTTACTATTAAGCCCCATTATATGTAGTGTAGGCATACTATTAAGCACTACTTGTGGCTGTCTTGGTTTTAGGGGCTCGTTAAAAATTTTGAATAAATAAATAAATGTGAGAAAGTTTGGTTTAAGTTTGTCGTAACGATGTTTTTGATTACTAATAAATAAATCATTTTACTTTTAAATAAAAGCAAAAAAAAAAAAAATTGCAGGCAGTTGAGTTCCAATCAAAGACGAAATAATTGACCATTAATTTCTCCCATTTTTTTTTTTTTACTTCACTCATGTAGAAAAAAAAGTGATTTTTTATCTTATTATGTGTAATTATTTGAGAAGCGCAGAGCTGAGGTAAGGAGAAAGGTTTAATGTCTGTTTAATTGACCGTATATACAATATATTTAAGTGGATACGAAGAAGAGACCAAGTATTAAGTGAGTCAAAGTGATTTTTTTTATTAATCTGTAATGGAAGGTTAATATATTGAAGACTGCAATCAGGTCTGTAGGACGAGAGAGTATAATAATCAGCTGTTTATTAAACTGTTCTGGATGCTTGACTGAAGACATCCGTCAATTGACTGAACAACGGCCTCCTAGAGTCAAGAACATTGTCGATACACCATAACTAGAAAACCAACAGTAATTACACCTCCCACCATAACTAATCTAGTCTACAGCCGATAACTGTAATATTTCTTTTCTTTATCGAGTTACAGATGAGACTAGAATTCACTTATAATTCTCCTGGAAACATTAAAGCCGTGTCTAGACTGCCGAACCGAACAGAGGAAACGACCTGAACATTGGTCACTGCGCATGACCAGTCTAAAGTGCGCCTGCGCATCTCAGACTGGACATGCGCAGAGACCAATGCACGAATCGTTTCCTCTGTTCGGTTTGGCAGTCTGGACACGGCTTAAAGGATTTTTCTTACAGTTGACCGATAAAGTGGTTGTTATAGCACTCAAAATAGTACGCAAAAACAACAGATCCCTGCACTTACTATTTTACCGCTTTCGTTTTACTTAACCGCACTCCAGTGTTGCTACTTACGATAGTAAAGAACTTAAATCTAAACAAAGATTAAATAATCCAAGTTATAATAATAATAATAACAATAAATACAATTTTATGGATAGCGAGGATCAGTGAAAAGTCAGTTAGTTAGTTTTTACTTATGACTGATCCTCGCTATCCATAACATTTTATTTAATTATTTCACAGTCGATACTTCATTTACTCAATAATAATAATGACAACTTATGATTGTTTTTCTTAATTAAATACATGATTTAAACACAATATGTCAAATATAAAGATGTTAAAATATAAATAAGTAAAGATAGACAATCTTAAAAAAAAGAACCAAATGTGATGAGTATGTGTTATGATTAAAAATAATAACAGCGCTTTGTCAGGTTTGCTGAATCAGAACTGCTATAAAACTGGCTAAAAACAAAACTGGCTATAAACTGAACAGCTGGTTTAGTTGATATTCTAAAAAAATTTACATGTTGATGAACACTCTATTTTTTTTTTTTTATAGATTAAAAACTAATTGTAGGAAAAATGTAATGTGCAACTCGAGCAAAGTATCTTTGCTGCACTCGAGAAACCTTTCCGCCCTCGCCTGCGGCTTTTGCGTAAATATTGCTCTCGTGTGCAGCAAAGTGCCACTTTGCGCACTAGTTGCACAAATAACAACTATTAGTCGAGCTATTGTGGAACTGAAGCCGCTTTTTTTCCAAGCAGCACAGTATTTTCTTATTTACCTATTTGCGGAGTGAACAGCAAAGTGTTGTTTCGTACAATTCGCCAATAGACGCTCACATCAACGACCAAACTGCGTTCTTAGGTGTTGCTGCAGTTACGGTTCGATACTTTGTAATCATACTAGCTGGATCCCCGTGCATCACTATGGGATGGGTTTAAAAACATGTAAAAGCTAATTCAATGCAATTATTCAATGTGCCTATTTAGTAGAAGCTTAACTAGTTCAGTTTTATCCAATCAAATTGAAAGGCATCATTTAAACAACAAATTGAATTGTGTATTACACAGCTTGTTTAAGGTTGATTTCATTTTTTATGTTATGGAAGGTTTCATCTGTTTATAGAGGTTTGTTTCAACCAAGCACTGTACCGTCCGCGGGATCGTCACGGGCATGCGCAATGGTTTAAAGACTTGTGACAGTGTTCCTTTCGTACCGTCCTCCAAACTGTTTCAACCCGCGCGGGGATCGTTTGCAAACCGTTTACTGTACCTGTACCGTCCATCCAAACGATCCTCTGACAATACTAAGAACTGGTTTGTATGCCATGCACAGTTATAGGTTTGTTCCAACCGCAAAATCGTCACGGGCATGCGCAATGTTTAAAAGCCGTTCCAACCCGACTTGTGACAGTGTTTCTTTCGTACCGTTCTCTAAACTGTTCCAACCTACGCAGGGATCGTTTGCAAACCGTTTACTGTAAAGTCCAAACGATTCTCTGACTGAATACCAAGTACTGGTTTGTATGACATGCGCAGTTATGTCAATCACTACACATGTCAACGGGAAGGTTCCCTAACTGTTAGGTTTTCTTGAATGTTTTTATTACGGTGCGAATTATAGTCCTAAACCCATTCCAACCTGGTATGATTTTATTACAGTACAATGTTAGCGCATGCGTATAAAACCTGTCCTAAAACGATTTCCGAACGATCCGCGGACGGTACAAATGCGGGAGTTGGAAAAATCCTTAGGTTATGTTTATGATTTTTAGTGATTTTTATTGTTCTTTTTGCTTTAGAAATTCGATTTGATTGCTTAATTGTAGCAGTATAAAGACGTTCAATTAGATTAAAAAATGAACCTGAAACGCCTTAAGCTGCCTTAAGCTTGGAAGCAGAAATGAATAAAAATGTTCTAAAGAATCACCAAATCATTTTTGAAACGCGTGCGTTTCAGATTCTGTTAAAAGGACTTATTCGTATAGCTCAAAAAGGATGCAAACTGTAAAATGCTGACGGTAAATCTGAAATATCCTTTAAATATCTCTTCATCTCCAATAACTGGATGCTTATTACTATTTTGAAAACACTCCCAATTTAAAATCATATTGCATTGACTGTTTTCATCGCTGAGCATAAGTGTTTTTTTGTTGCTAAATTACTTACTCTAGTTTCTTCTGCTCTATAGACCGAAGTGGGCTTTAACTATCCTTACATGCCTCTCTATTGTTCGCTTAGTAACTCCAACTATTCAGTCCATACACTTTTTACTAAATTCACATNGGCTTTTGCGTAAATATTGCTCTCGTGTGCAGCAAAGTGCCACTTTGCGCACTAGTTGCACAAATAACAACTATTAGTCGAGCTATTGTGGAACTGAAGCCGCTTTTTTTCCAAGCAGCACAGTATTTTCTTATTTACCTATTTGCGGAGTGAACAGCAAAGTGTTGTTTCGTACAATTCGCCAATAGACGCTCACATCAACGACCAAACTGCGTTCTTAGGTGTTGCTGCAGTTACGGTTCGATACTTTGTAATCATACTAGCTGGATCCCCGTGCATCACTATGGGATGGGTTTAAAAACATGTAAAAGCTAATTCAATGCAATTATTCAATGTGCCTATTTAGTAGAAGCTTAACTAGTTCAGTTTTATCCAATCAAATTGAAAGGCATCATTTAAACAACAAATTGAATTGTGTATTACACAGCTTGTTTAAGGTTGATTTCATTTTTTATGTTATGGAAGGTTTCATCTGTTTATAGAGGTTTGTTTCAACCAAGCACTGTACCGTCCGCGGGATCGTCACGGGCATGCGCAATGGTTTAAAGACTTGTGACAGTGTTCCTTTCGTACCGTCCTCCAAACTGTTTCAACCCGCGCGGGGATCGTTTGCAAACCGTTTACTGTACCTGTACCGTCCATCCAAACGATCCTCTGACAATACTAAGAACTGGTTTGTATGCCATGCACAGTTATAGGTTTGTTCCAACCGCAAAATCGTCACGGGCATGCGCAATGTTTAAAAGCCGTTCCAACCCGACTTGTGACAGTGTTTCTTTCGTACCGTTCTCTAAACTGTTCCAACCTACGCAGGGATCGTTTGCAAACCGTTTACTGTAAAGTCCAAACGATTCTCTGACTGAATACCAAGTACTGGTTTGTATGACATGCGCAGTTATGTCAATCACTACACATGTCAACGGGAAGGTTCCCTAACTGTTAGGTTTTCTTGAATGTTTTTATTACGGTGCGAATTATAGTCCTAAACCCATTCCAACCTGGTATGATTTTATTACAGTACAATGTTAGCGCATGCGTATAAAACCTGTCCTAAAACGATTTCCGAACGATCCGCGGACGGTACAAATGCGGGAGTTGGAAAAATCCTTAGGTTATGTTTATGATTTTTAGTGATTTTTATTGTTCTTTTTGCTTTAGAAATTCGATTTGATTGCTTAATTGTAGCAGTATAAAGACGTTCAATTAGATTAAAAAATGAACCTGAAACGCCTTAAGCTGCCTTAAGCTTGGAAGCAGAAATGAATAAAAATGTTCTAAAGAATCACCAAATCATTTTTGAAACGCGTGCGTTTCAGATTCTGTTAAAAGGACTTATTCGTATAGCTCAAAAAGGATGCAAACTGTAAAATGCTGACGGTAAATCTGAAATATCCTTTAAATATCTCTTCATCTCCAATAACTGGATGCTTATTACTATTTTGAAAACACTCCCAATTTAAAATCATATTGCATTGACTGTTTTCATCGCTGAGCATAAGTGTTTTTTTGTTGCTAAATTACTTACTCTAGTTTCTTCTGCTCTATAGACCGAAGTGGGCTTTAACTATCCTTACATGCCTCTCTATTGTTCGCTTAGTAACTCCAACTATTCAGTCCATACACTTTTTACTAAATTCACATTTTTAAAATTTAGAAAAAAAAAAAAAAAAAAAAAAAAAAAAAATTNAAAAAAAAAAAAAAATTCTTGAATTTTTTTTTTTACTTTTTATTAATCAAAATATTCTTATTTATTCAAATAATAAATAAAGAAAAAAGTAAGCAGCACACTTTATTATAAACAAAGGATTTAAATAGGGAATTAAGTTAAATTGAAGGATACTCTAATATTATCTATTCATAAGCAACAGTAGAACAGAATGAATATCATATCAGAATAATAATCAGAACACTGAAGAGAAAATTGATAATAAATTAGAGGATCAGTTCTGAATAACAATGCGAGATGATTTAAAGCGGAATTAGTAGTCCGATAGCAATCTGTCTATTCGAAATTCGCTTCTAGAAAGTACCTAATAAGTTCATTGATCCGATAAATTGCTTATCAATCAGCAATAATTTCTTTGGAGAATAATCGGTCGGAACTAACGTAGATATACTTTTATTCATATTCGGCTATCGATGTATTATGTTAGACAAAATTCTTGTACATCTTAGTTCACTATTGTCATCAGTCATCACACTGGAAACTATAATATGCTGGGAAAACTGCAACACATTAAAATAAACAGTATACTAATTTTTACAGCCATAACTGATATGTTTTGAATTGTCAGTCTTAATTTAATTATTTATGTAGTTGATTTGTTACTCTTAATTTAATTATTGTGATTTCTGATTTGTTACTCTTAATATAATTATTGTGATTTCTGATTTGTTACTCTTAATTTAATTATTCTGATTTGTTACTCTTAATATAATTATTGTGATTTCTGATTTGTTACTCTTGATTTGATTATTTATGTAGTCGATTTGTTTCTCTTGATTCAATTTGTGTAGCAGAGTTGTTGCTCTTAATTAAATTATTTATATAGTTGATTTGTTACAGTTAATTTAATTATTTATATAGTTGATTTGTTACTCTTGATTTAATTATTTGCGTAGTTGATTTGTTACTCTTGATTTGATTATTTATGTAGTCGATTTGTTACTTTTGATTTAATTATTTGTTTCTTTTGAGTTATTTGGTTAACCTATTTAAAAAATTTTGAAATTATATTCTAAACGTTTAAGAAAAGTTTATTTTTGTATTGTAAATAAAGTACAAGTGAACTAAAGATGTTTTATAAGTAAAAGTTGTAAAAAAAAGCTAAAGTGTTGTGATTTATTTGACCAAATTAGAACTTGACCAAATAATAAACTTTCAGTAAATTAGTTTGCTAGTAACATTTAAATTAGTTTTAAATTTATCTTGCAGCTTATATGATTTCATAATCATATAAGCTGCTTTTACTTTCTCATTCCAAGTATATTATATAAAAAAAAGAAACATTATTGTCATGGTGCAAAATTTTATTTTAAGATTTATATAGATGTTTAATAAATGTCTTTCTGTGGTCTACGCATAGACGCGTGAATAAACTTACAATGAACTTGAAACTTCCAGAACAAACTGCAATGAACTTGAAATCTTGAAGAACAAAGAAGCAACTTTTACTTTTCATTCAGATCTTGTTTTAGATAAGAGATAACAGAAGCAAACACAAAAACAATGACTTATCAATGAAAAGTGAATTTAAGAAAACAATAGATTAATCTATAGTAAAAGTAAAAAGGATCTTCGTCTTATCTCTGATTGTTTTTCAAACTTTCTTCGAAAGGTTCCTGAATATTTTTTTTTTTTTGACAACATTTTTGTCTGTTTTAATGGAGGAAGTTGTAAAGTTAATGCCAGAAATAGTTTATTTGATAAAAACAATGATAAGGAGGTTTTTATCTTTCATTTGTTTATACAGTGAATTTAACCGAGTTGGAAATCTAAGTTTAGACGGATGTAGCTACATTGTATTGAACTTGTTATTCTGTTATTAGAAATCTTGGCTCTTGTCTGGCAACACTGAACGAGAGGAAAGGTCAACGTACAATAATCAATCTGCTATTGAACAAAAAACATACTTTTACTAAAAAGGAAACGAATCAGTTAAGAATATCCGCCTGACATTTATACTTATTATCTATAACCTTTCAATAGTTTTTTAAAACATATACCTTGTTAAATGTAATCAACTTATAATACCTAGTCCTATATTTAGACAAAAGACAAATATGTAGTGAAGGTATAAAAGCGAAAGCCCAATCTCACCCACTTCCCTTATTAGTAGAGGATTGTAATTTGATATGGTTATTCAGTCTGAACTATTTTTAAAAATTAAAAATAAATTTGGGGTTGCGACAGGTTTTTGATGGTTTTAGACAGGGTCATAAGGAGATTATTATGGAGAATAATTATGGAAATTTGTTTAATATAATCATCTCTGGTATCCCAAAAACAGAAGATGTGGAACTATCTATCTTTGTAGACGAAAAAGCATTATAATATAATGCTTTGTCGTCTACAAAGATAGATAGTTCCACATCTTCTAAAAGAAAAATATTATGGTAGTACTTGGATATTGGACACGATTATCAACAGACTAAATAAAGCCTTTGGAAATAGGTGCTACTTCTCCTTAATGAAGGTACTTAAAAGTAGACTCTTATAAGTCGAGAGTTGAAGATCAAAGTGTACCTGACTGTCATCCGGCCTGTTGTATTATACGGATCGGAGGCTCCAAGGGCTGTAAGGGTCCAACTCTGATGAAAGCTGCTTGAGGCGTTGGGAGAGAAAGATATTGAGAAGAATTTTTGGCCCTGTGAACGAAGATGGAAGATGGAGACTTAGGTACAATGACGAGCTGCATATTCATTATGGCAAACCGGACCTGGTGGCGGAAATTAAGAAAAATAGGCTGAGATGGCTAGTTCACGTTGAGAGAATGCCAGAGAATAGGGCGGCTAAAAAGTTGCATAATGGTAAACCTGGCGGAAGAAGACTTAGAGGGCGTCCAAGGCTGAGATGGCTAGATCAGGTGGAGACAGATCTGAGGAGGATAGGAGTGAGGAGGTGAAGGACCGTTGCGCAACAGCGGGACCTCTGGAGGAGCGAAGTGCTGCAGGCCCAGGTTCTTCGAGAACTGTAGTGCCGAGGATGATGATGATGATGATGAAATCATATGAATCATAGTTTATTGGTTAAAAATATTCACTGTCAGCTAATATATTTCATAGAATTCTTGTGTTATGAATTTGCCATATATCCATGATATATGGAGTCGTTGTCTATATTGCGGATAAAAGATATCTGGTTATGAAACATAGACAGGGTGAAGTATCTTAGAATTTCTTTTAACTTCACTACTTCGAATTTTGCGAAGTATCTTCTAATTTATATTAGAAGCTACTTCGCAAAATTAAGAATAAAGCTAAACCATAATAATACCGATGCTATAATCTTTACATAAAGTCGTCCACAAATGCCTGACCATCTTGACTTACAAGGAATCATCATCGGCTGTAACCAAATCGAATATTTAGGATGAATTCATAACAAATTATTAAACTTTATTATTCATATAAAAACTAACTTAAATAAAATAAACAGCAAGCTCGACAGTCCCTATCCGATATTCAGTAAAAGGTCATTTCTCAGTAAAAAAAACAAGCTAATAATTTACAAACAAGTCATCAGACTCGCTATCTTACTCTTGTCCAGTCTGGAGCTCCAAGTCAAATTCAAATTCTAAGGCTCTCCAAATTCTTCAAAATAAATGCTGCAGAATCAAAGGTCGTTTAGTATGCTTACGAAAATCAGAAATATGCATTCTAAACCAAATCTGCCTAAAATTAAGGTTTGCGCAAACATTTTTCGTAAAATGTTTGATCGTGTATGGGCGCCTTTATAAACAGCTTGGTTTTCTGGTAAAAATCCGCGTCACGAAGGGGATGAAGTCCGACGTTTCGCTTCCACTACTGGAAGCATCTTCAGGAGTGTAGTGCATCGTGATGTTTACTTGAAGCAAGTATATCAGTATGTCTTGTTGTTGCTTCAAAACATCACGATGCACCACACCCCTGAAGATGCTTCCAGTAGTGGAAGCGAAACCAAGCTGTTAGTTGAATGATAGTTTGCATTTTGCACGTCACCAAAACAATTTAATTTCTAGAGAATGTATACTAAATTTAATTATTTATTGTCATTTTTTGGTACTCCAGTTAAGTACCCTTATATGCAATTTGACGATGTAACCCTTTGATCCTCCGGAGGAGTAAATTTGGTTCATTGGATTTCTGCAGTTATGCAAAATACAGTGTCGCAACACAACTAAATTGAATGGGAAAGTAGATCTAAACATATTAACTAGCTTTTATCGCTATTCCATTGGTAACACTGCGGTGTTTGTTTCCTCTTCGTGTAAGTACAAAAGAAAGTTTGGGTTTTAAAACAATTTTTATTATTGGTTGGCGGTCGATTAGCAGGCGGAATCCAAACCGAACAGTTCCGATATGTTTCAACACCCCGATTAAAATTCGATAGCATTACTCAACTATAAATGTAACGGATAATAAAAAAAAGAAAGGCATTATACAGTGGCGATATTTCGATAAAGTTACGATTACAAAACTTTCCCTGACTCATTCTGAAAGAAAGGAGGAAGAAAAAATTGTTAAAAAAGAAAGGCGAAGCGTGTGGAGCGGCAGAGGCGTACTAAAGCATTGATCAAGGACTCTGGCTTGGAGTTCTGCTACTTTCCCGAACAGTAAGGAGCCGGGATATACTCAGTGGCGAGTGAAAGCAAACCACATACTGTCTTCCTACCAGTCTACTAAACTCTCCCGTCAATCAATACTGCCACTGACTTACTTAACAACTTAATCATATACCACTAGAAGGCATCGCGCTGCTCCTACAAAAGAATAAAAACATTTGGAAACTTTTATATATCTATTTCATTCAGTAGCCTTATTATTATTATTATTAGTTAAAAATTAGTGGTTTCTACAGACCCTTTCTGGAATTTACTGACAATGAATAAAACACAAAGTGTGGAAACTTAAGGCCTTAAGATCAAACATTTTGCGCAAACCTGATGTCGGGGAAATTTAGTTAAAAACCATGATTGCGCAAACATCAAACAGCCATACACGGTCAAAATGTTTGACCTTGTATACAGTAAATTGACCTCACAGTAAATAAATTAAATAAAACCCAAAATGAGGAACTATCTCACAGTAAATAAAACTAATAAAATGTAAAGTGTTGAACTTACTCACAGTGTGGAAATTGCTGACAGTAGATATGACTGAAAGAGCAAAATTGATCTAGTTATTGTCAAAGAAAAACAACAATGGTGATGTATGATGCAGAATGGTTTCCACAACTTCATCATTAGTCAAGTGATGATTGATACTTACTACATGATGATGGGGAGACTCGGTAGGGAACACAATCAAGATATTTAGGTCTTGAGGATTAAAATTATATTAAGTCAATGAGTAGGATATATTAAGGTCTTAGAAATTGAGATTATGAGGAGGATATATTAAGGTCTTGAGGATTAAAATAATGATGAGTTAATGAAGAGGATATATTAAGGTCATGAGGATTAAAATAATGATGAGTTAATGAAGAGGATATATTAAGGTAACCAAAAAGGAAAAACAGGACTTGTGGATTAAAATTATGATGAGTTAATGAGGAGGAGATATTAAAGGCTCTGGGAATTAAAATTCTGATGAATTAATGAGGAATAGATATTAAGGTCTTGAGGATTAAAATGATGATAAGTCAAGGAGGATATATTAAGGTCTTAGAAATTAAGATTATGAGGAGGATATATTAAAGTCTTGAGGATTAAAATTATGATGAGTTAATGAGGAGGAGATATTAAGGTTTTGGGTATTAAAATTATGACGAGTTAATCAGGAGGAGGCAGTAAGGTATGGGAATTAAAATTATGATGAGTTAATGAGGAGGAGATATTAAGGTTTTGGGTATTAAAATTATGACGAGTTAATCAGGAGGAGGCAGTAAGGTTTGGGAATTAAAATTATGATGAGTTAATGAGGAAAAGATATTATTAAGGTTTTATGAATCGAAATTATGATGAGGGATTGAGATCATGATGATGATAAGTTAATGAAGGCATCTTTATCACATAATGATTTAATATTATGACAACATGACATCCACTCTGGTCCGGAGAAGAATTTCATTGGACAGAGAAGGGTAGAAATCGTTTTGGGGTTTCATCGACACCGCAAGGTAAAAGAAGGAGAAAAATGTTACGGTGGTTCACAGAAATTGTGATCCACAAACCGACTAAACAGACACGAGACCAAAACTGTTTCCTGATAACATGAAAATATTTTCATTCTTTAGAATGATCACGCAATGCTTCCGTGATAACTCGGTGATCTCGGAAGTAAATTACATTAATAATAATTACAAGATAAAAAGAACTTTTATATATACTACGTTTTTAATTTTTTGTCATACATCATAGATTTTAAACCCGTCAAAATGAAGATCTTAAATGTAGGAAATGTCAAAACAAATCAAATTTTTTCCGAACTAACTTTCCATATAGCAAAATTTGCTGAAAACTAATTAAATTCTGTTGAAAGATGGATAAAAGTATTATTCTAAAAGTGATAATTGATAATCTAAAACATGGATTGAGCTATTCTAAAAGTTACAAATGTCTAGAGCTATTTGCATGATGAGCTATGTTAGCTATGATTGCAAGATTTTACTGGACAAACAAACAAACAAACAAACAAGAAAGCAAGCTAATAAAAACGTAGTAAAATGTAAGGGCGTTTCATTAAATATCTTGGCCTACATATGCATTTTATTAGCTCAATGACAAATATCTAATAGCATGAGCTTCAAGTTTAAGGCTAAAGCATAATAAAACTATTATTACTTACTTACTTACTTCATGGCGATTACAGCCTATGTAGGGCCCTAGCCTCCGTCCTGACAGCCCAATCTGTCCGATCTTCAACCTGCGTTCTCCAGCGCCTAATACGCAGGAGCCGCAGATCTTGCTCTATATAAAAACTATTATTATATTCTAGTAATTTGAAAAGAAACTCAGGAATTTTTAGACTTAAATGTAGTTTTCTAGAACTACATTGTTTTTCACCTTAAGTTTTCCAGAAAGTAAGATTTTTTTGAGTATGAGATTCTGTACCACACAGAAGCGTGTGTTTTAATTAATGGCGTGTTTATTTTGTGATCATTCCGTGATTGTTTGTGCGGAACTAAAGAAATGATTTTCTCCTCTAATTCAATAGAATTGTAGAAAGTCGTTAGTGATAGTTTTTTTCACATCTTATAATATTGTAGCATATCAACGTCACACGTATTGTTATATTAAATAAATCATTTGCCTCTTTTTTTCCTTTTACAGCTAATTATTATTATTATTATTTTACAGTTAAACAAAAAAAAACACATAATGATTCGATTTAAAAGTCGAAAGTGTTGGTGCAGAACATCTTGATGATTTTTTTTACAATTCTGTTGTTGTTGTTTTTTCATTTCGAACAAATACATAATTACGTTGTCTTTTCATTATATGTCTTTGCAATTCAATTTCCATCTCTTGGATTTTCATATAAATTTAATTAGTTGTTTGAATGACGGGAATAAGTTTGAAAAGAAATAAGAAGGGTTTAAACAAACAAAAAAAAAGATTGTATTGTTTTTTCCTAGATTTTAAAGCGACTTACAACTCGATTAACCAAAATAATTTTTGTTACAAACTGAGCCAATTAGGTGTTTCGTATAAAATGCTTAATCTATTGAGAAATATGTATCACAATTCTACGGCGGGTGTGTGGTGTAAAAACTAAGTTTCAGCGAGTTTCAAGACTGAAAATGGTTTAAGGCAGGGCTGCTTACTGGGCTTTGTTCTATTCAATCTGTACTGGACATCGATGATTTGGTTGAGAAATGAGGAGATAAAGGGAGGTGTATAGGTCGGAGATATAAAAATAAGAATGCCACTCTACGCAGATGATATAGTGACATTGAGTGATGGCGTTCAGGCGCTTAGACGAATGATAAACGAGTTAGAGGACTATTGCTAAAAAAGAATGGAGCGTAACAGTAAATTTAGATTAGATAAATCTAAAATTATGTTTTTAGAATCAGATGCAAGTTACAGAATACGATGGAAATTCGATGACGAGAACATTGAAGTATTGAATAGCTATAAAATAGTGCAAATAGCTATAAATGCTATCTTGGGCTCTCGATAACTAGCAATCTAAATTTTAATAGTCATCTAAAAGAAAAATTAAATGGATCTAAAAATGTAAGTAATACTATGTAGAAAAATGCGTTATGTCATACAGATATAAATTTTAAAACCAAAACAGATTTATTTAATGAGTATGCTGTGAGATGCGTAATGTGTTACTCCACCTAGTTATGGAGACACGAGAAATACGTGGCCGTAAAAAAGTTTTTACTGCCGGTTTTTGCGGTTCTTCATGAAACAAAGTTTGAAATTGCTGTACAACACTCCAAATTATTCATATGAACAGTGGCGTAACTATGGGCCCGCATTGCTGGTGGGCCCTCGGTGCCAGGGGACTAATAACGATAGGGCCCCCATTAGAGTATGATAAAATCTAACTACCGTGCAATCATACTTCTATACCATTTTCAGTGGGCCCCATTCAGTTCTGAACGCGAATCCTATTTTTTTTTTTTTTTTTTTTGCTCATCAATCTTTTTTGGAGGAATTCCCAAAGACTTCTTGTGGAGGGGCCCCAATGCCCTAACTACGCCACTGCGTATGAATGCTAACGCTAACACCTAATTATAATATACATGGAGAAACCGGTATCATTTCGATATATTTTTATGCTATGAGAATTAGTAGACAATACCTTGTAAAAAGTGTTTATGGAAGAGGGCAGATTGCCCTATAAATTAGCGAGAGTAGTGGCGAATAAATCGTTACCATGGTTCAATGTTTGGCAGAAGAGAGGGGAGAAGATAGGGTTCACGGGATGTTCTTTAGACATTTACTCCCTTTATAAAAACAGATGTGATATACCTTTCTCCCAAAGTACATTGGACTAAACATACCTTTGCCTTAATAGTTATTTAGTCAAAGTCATTTATATTCTTTAAAAAAAAATCATAGGGGAGTAACAATCTATAGGAGTACCTATACTAGCTAGAAGCGAGATCCTTAATCTCAATTGCAATGTTGTGGCTCATAAATGAGGATTACAACTGTGTCAACTGCAGCAGAAATGTATGCGAGGATGTCTTTCACTTGGCGGGAATAGGAGAGAGTTCTATAGTCTGAGACATTATAGGAAAATTTTTATTGGCCAAGAGCGCTTATATAAGCAGTTATTAGTGTTTTTAATGGAACCACTTTTTGGCAATCATTAGCCAAATATTTAAATTAGCGCTATACCGTGCCGTAATATTTTTTCTGTAGGCCAGGATTATTGGTTGTATTGTAATTTATGTTCATAAAAATGAATAACATGTTAGTATGAGAGAGAGAGAGAGAGAGAGAGAGAGTGTGTGTGTGTGTGTGTGGTAAAAAAATATTCATTACATTGATAAATAAATTGATAATGGGTTATGTCTATATAAATTTGGTTCCCTATATTTAATTTTCTCGTCGGTATGTCGTGGTATGTGATTATTGTATGTAGGTCATATATTAGTAATTTTTATTAATTAATGTTAATCATGGTATGCAAAAATTTAATTGTTAGTACTATGAAACAATGTACGTTGATTTGTTAAATCTGAAAATAATAATAATAATAAAGCCTTTTAATAGATTCCACATTATACAACAAATGGAATACATTTTCCAATTTCCAAACTAAAAAGTCTAAACATTAATTTTCCTCTTTTTTATGTTAAATACAGTTCATACACACACATACATATTTATTATATTACTTTACTATTAATTCTTTAAAATTTTGAATTTGTAGAATCAGGCCCATTTCTGGGCATAGGCCTCCATCAGACTAATCCAATTTTGCCGGTCCTGAGCCAGTCTCTGCCATTGATGTCCCACATCTTGTACTATATCGTCTTCCCACCTCAACTTTGGTCTTCCTCTCCTCCTTGATCCATCATAAGGGTACCAGTCAGTCAGTTTCTTGGTCCAACGGTCGTCTGCACATCTTGCTACATGGCCAGCCCACTGCCACTTAGCTTTCCTAATTTTTACTATTACATCTTCAACCCTAGATCTTCTTCTTATAACTTCAATTCTTATTTTTTATTTTTTCCTCACCCCTAACATACTACGTTCCATGGCATGTTGCGTAGCCTGCAGTCTTTGAGTCTGCCTTTTGGTTATTGCCCAGGTTTGGGCTCCATATGTAAGACATGGGAGGACAGTAGCGTTATAAACTGACCTTTTTAATGCTATTGACATTTGGCTCTTAAAGATGAATTTCATAGACCAGTATTTTGACCAGACAAGAGAAGTGCGTCTATCAATTTCCTTTGCACTTCCTCCATGCATACTTATTATTTGCCCTAAGTATAGACTGTTTCTTTAACCCATTTTAACTTTCTACCTTCAAGAATTATATCTTCTTCTGCCCCATTTGTCATTAAGAAAGTTTTAGTCGGGTTGATCCTTAATCCAAATCTGAAAATACTATATTAAAATGATCAGAAGGATAAAACAAATAATAATTCTTGTGTGGTAAGCATAGTCCTTAGGTCAAAGTCTGGATGTAGCTAGTGCATAATATATAGAAATTTGTTGCATGGAAATGTTAGTTTGTGTAAGAAACTAAAATGTAAGAAGACGGTCGATGGCCATACCTCAAAATGTATTGGTCTTGATTTTTTTAAATGTTCTTTGTTTTCTATAAATAAACATTATTATTATTATTATTATCATTAAATTAGTTATTTATTGAAAATAAATGGTTTTTATAAATGGTTTCTAATCATCACTGGAAAAAAGGATCTTAATTAAATAACTGATAAGCTAGCTACGAGGGGATGTCAGCCAAAAGATACCTTGGGGAGATAAGGATTGCCTAGTTTTAAGGAGAGATTATTTGCTCTTAATTTAGTTATTAGTCTTGTTTATTTGTTACTCTTAATTTAGTTATTTGTTACTCTTAATTTTTGTTACGTGATTTGTTACTCCCCATTCCCACTAGGATTCCGGTATAAGATTCTTAATGAGATTCATAAAACGGCTTCTACCATCCCTTCTTCCCACTTCTGCTCCCACAGGCCAAATCCTTTTATTTAACGTAAATAAATATAGATAAATAATAGCAAATAGATTGAGTGCAAAGGGATTCGGAATCTAGTCTGAATGAGCCTGTAAAGCAATGTAACATCATTTCAATTCGAAAAAGAATCGAGGAGGCTGATCAACCTTAGCGGCTGGATTAGGGAATCTCATATAATCGCATAGCTTAATTATAGTCTGAACTGACACTTGTCTGGTTTTGTTTTAATCATTCATTCATGAATCGAATCTCTAGTGTGAATCGGGCATACCTCTTAATTCAGTTATGTGTTTTGTTTTTATCATTAGGATAACCTGCATATAACCTTTTCACTTATATTGCAACCTTTGAAAATGTTAGTTTACATTGTGTAAAAATGTACAAGCTGAATGCTAAAGATCAGCTTGGTAAATGGGTCCCGATGATAATTAAAAATGCGTCTGAAACACTTAAAATAACACGTAAAATTTGTGAGGCGAACCAATTCTCAAACGAATTGGAACAGTAATTGCCTTGTTTTAAATCCCGTCTTGATTTTTAAATATAGATATATAGATATACTTGTACAAAATAAGGTATATTATTAATAACTTTTCACTATGAAGTTATGCTAAGCTTGTATTTAAATTTTGAAAAGAAAAAAAAATGGCTTTCAGCAGAGAAAACTTTT
Source organism: Gerris buenoi (assembly GCA_001010745.2). Lineage (NCBI taxonomy): Eukaryota > Metazoa > Arthropoda > Insecta > Hemiptera > Gerridae > Gerris > Gerris buenoi. Next base: position 28,631 of record KZ652977.1, read on the forward strand.
AAAGTGAATTTGAAGTTTCTAAAAAAAAAATGCGTTGATTAATTTGAATTAAAATGGAGGGCAGAGTGTTAGAAAGCTGAACGGGGTCAAAACAGTTCGAGAAACTCTGACAGCGAACTTACTACTTAGACTTGACTCACTGCTACTTCAATTACACCCTCATCACTCCTCCCTTAACGCTCCTCACTTCTCACGCCTCACTCCTCTATTAACGTTTCAAACTCCTCGCTCCTCACTACTCAATCTTCACTTCTCACTCCTCGCTCCTCTTTTTTTTGCTTCTCACTCCTCCCTTATCGCTCCTCACTTCTCAATCATCACTCCTTTTTTTTCGCTACTCATTCCTCGCTCATCTTTCCTCACTTCTCACTCCTCTATTATCGCTTTTCACTCCTCCCTTATCGCTCCTCACTTCTCAATCATCACTCCTCTTTTTTCGCTACTCATTCCTCGCTCATCTTTCCTCACTTCTCACTCCTCTATTATCGCTTTTCACTCCTCCCTTATCGCTCCTCACTTCTCAATCATCACTCCTCTTTTTTCGCTTCTCATTCCTCGCTCATCGTTCCTCACTTCTCACTCCTCTATTATCGCTTCTCACTCATCCCTCAACGCTCCTCACTTCTCAATCCTCCCTCCTCGTTCATCGCTCCTCACTTCTCAATCCTTACTTCTATTTTCGCTTCAGGATGAAGGATTAATTTAATGGCATTGACTGAATATTTACAATGTTGAAAACTTGGAAGAAGTATGTTTGAAACAGCTTTCATTATTGGAATTCATTATATAAATAATCTTATGAATGTTTAAACGTTTATAAGATTAATACGTTCTGCGGTTATACGATCGTTTAAACCGCAGAATTAAAAATAACAATAATTTTGGCAACCGTGAGCGTTAAAACCGGCTGTATACCCGGCTTTAACGATTATGGTTGCAACAGACATCGTCGACGCAACAACAAATGCAAATAATTCGGGGCAAACAAGCACAATCGAGCCTAGGTGAAGCAGTGTGGACGTAACAACAAATTAAGGCGAGAAAGCCTGAACTATGCACGAACGAGCTCGGATGAAGCAGAGGGACGCAACAACAAATAAAAAACAAATTTTTTATTGTAAATCCTTGTAACTATGTTCGAGCCCAACTCAAGTCGGCTAGGGGTGGGGTGGAAAATACTTGCAGCTTCTTTTACCTTCAACTATTACAAACAGACTGAATTTGATGTAAAGTCTTAATACTCTCATAAATGTAGTGGACGCCAGGTTCTTTATGGTTACAGGGAAAGAACCAAACCCAGGAGGACAAGGAGAAGGAAAGGGGGAGGAAACAGGAAAGGAAGGACACCAGACAAAATTTTGATATGTAAATTTTGACAAGAAGGAAAGAAAGACAGATGGTGTACGTTACTAAAAATTATAGAATGAACAGTGAATATTAAATTTAAATCAATAAGAATATTTTATTCAGGTTAGTGAACAGAGCTGAATTTCTTTTATCTGTTCGCCCAGAAAATAATAGAATTAAAAACTGACCTAGTGTCAGAGCAGTCACAAAATGAAATAAATTAAAAGAAAAGAGTGAAACTTAAAAAGTTCATTAACTTGACAGAGTTTAAAATAAAATATAAATCCTAGACTACTTTAAGGACTGCCTGACTCAAATGAAAATTAAATAATAAGTAACCATGGAGGTCATTACTATAAGAAAATAAAAACAGTAATAAATAAAGTAACCTGATTAACTGAAAATACACTCATAAGGTACCTTGGGATCCCATCACATTAATATCCTACCGGTGGTCTTCCACCGACCTAAAACTACTTCTGGGCAAGGTAACATAAAGGTAATATAAGGTATTTACAAAGAAAGAAAATAATAAAAGAAAAGAATGCCAAAAGAAGAAAAGAAATAATCTGGTGTTCTTGTAGGGTGTTGTAGATCATAGAGATGGTGGATCAGTTAAGAGCCTCCAGAACTGGTCACCAACTCATGAACTATGTTATTAGGAAGGAAGTTGGTAGCAAATAATAAATTTCAAACCTTACAGTTTGTGAGCAGTCTCAAAGTAAAGACTGATATATATTTTTAGCTCACACGATCCTCACACAGGCATTGAAACAGGTGGTTGGTGGTTTGATCTGGAGCCTAGCTAGAGCCATAGACAGATCCAGAGATAAAGTAAATCTCACTAATTCCACTAACAGTGTCCTATCTAAAGAAATCCACTAAAAGTGTTCACTAGACCACCAAATGAAACTCAAACCAGAACCTCTTAACTCAACTTGAAAAACTCAGAACATGAGGTCTTGACTCTTGACCTTATCACCTGACCTCCAACCTCTGACCTGATCTTCCTACAGGCCTACCAACTTAACTATGAAAAGAAAGAAAAAATTTACTCAAATTAAACCTTTCCAAAACTAAAATTCAGAAACTAAAACAAACCTAAAATAAAGGAAAAGACAAAAGAAAATTTAAACTTGACAATGATAAGATAAAAGAACCTACACAGTTTCCCTCCAAAACTTAAACTAGAATTGGCGCCATAATTCAAATACAAATCAAACTCATACCACTTCTAAATTAATCTCAAATAATTAAATTATAAAAAGGGGTATATCCCAAATAAATATGTTACATCCTTTATATGATATAAATATATATAATAATCGTATTGTAATAAGCCCAAAATTTGTTAGAATGTTTTTATATAGGTAAAGAGTGCAAGTTTCAGCTCGAATGGATGACTGGAAGGCGGTTAATTAGCCCTCCAAAGATTTTGACGACAGCCTGTCACACACAAACAAAATCCAAACTGATAAAGGATTAAAAAAAAATGATGGGTACTGGGTAGCTTAGAACTCGTCCTCAATTCGGAAGCCACTTTAGCGGTAGTGAGGAAAAGTTTTTATGGGTTCCAATGATATGCTATAAGTCAAAAACGTATTTATACTTTTGGTATTATTAACCATCAAAGTTTCAAAATTAAAAAAAAAATATGAGTGAGGCTCTCACGCATTAGAAGTGAAACTTGAGTTCTAGAATGCATTACTCTCTTTAATTTTTTGACGAATTTATTATTTCAAGATTANTTTATAAATGGTTTCTAATCATCACTGGAAAAAAGGATCTTAATTAAATAACTGATAAGCTAGCTACGAGGGGATGTCAGCCAAAAGATACCTTGGGGAGATAAGGATTGCCTAGTTTTAAGGAGAGATTATTTGCTCTTAATTTAGTTATTAGTCTTGTTTATTTGTTACTCTTAATTTAGTTATTTGTTACTCTTAATTTTTGTTACGTGATTTGTTACTCCCCATTCCCACTAGGATTCCGGTATAAGATTCTTAATGAGATTCATAAAACGGCTTCTACCATCCCTTCTTCCCACTTCTGCTCCCACAGGCCAAATCCTTTTATTTAACGTAAATAAATATAGATAAATAATAGCAAATTGATTGAGTGCAAAGGGATTCGGAATCTAGTCTGAATGAGCCTGTAAAGCAATGTAACATCATTTCAATTCGAAAAAGAATCGAGGAGGCTGATCAACCTTAGCGGCTGGATTAGGGAATCTCATATAATCGCATAGCTTAATTATAGTCTGAACTGACACTTGTCTGGTTTTGTTTTAATCATTCATTCATGAATCGAATCTCTAGTGTGAATCGGGCATACCTCTTAATTCAGTTATGTGTTTTGTTTTTATCATTAGGATAACCTGCATATAACCTTTTCACTTATATTGCAACCTTTGAAAATGTTAGTTTACATTGTGTAAAAATGTACAAGCTGAATGCTAAAGATCAGCTTGGTAAATGGGTCCCGATGATAATTAAAAATGCGTCTGAAACACTTAAAATAACACGTAAAATTTGTGAGGCGAACCAATTCTCAAACGAATTGGAACAGTAATTGCCTTGTTTTAAATCCCGTCTTGATTTTTAAATATAGATATATAGATATACTTGTACAAAATAAGGTATATTATTAATAACTTTTCACTATGAAGTTATGCTAAGCTTGTATTTAAATTTTGAAAAGAAAAAAAAATGGCTTTCAGCAGAGAAAACTTTTAAAGTGAATTTGAAGTTTCTAAAAAAAAAATGCGTTGATTAATTTGAATTAAAATGGAGGGCAGAGTGTTAGAAAGCTGAACGGGGTCAAAACAGTTCGAGAAACTCTGACAGCGAACTTACTACTTAGACTTGACTCACTGCTACTTCAATTACACCCTCATCACTCCTCCCTTAACGCTCCTCACTTCTCACGCCTCACTCCTCTATTAACGTTTCTCACTCCTCGCTCCTCACTACTCAATCTTCACTTCTCACTCCTCGCTCCTCTTTTTTTTGCTTTTCACTCCTCCCTTATCGCTCCTCACTTCTCACGCCCCACTCCTCTATTAACGTTTCTCACTCCTCGCTCCTCACTACTCAATCTTCACTTCTCACTCCTCGCTCTTTTTTTTTTGCTTTTCACTCCTCCCTTATCGCTCCTCACTTCTCACGCCTCACTCCTCTATTAACGTTTCAAACTCCTCGCTCCTCACTACTCAATCTTCACTTCTCACTCCTCGCTCCTCTTTTTTTTGCTTCTCACTCCTCCCTTATCGCTCCTCACTTCTCAATCATCACTCCTTTTTTTTCGCTACTCATTCCTCGCTCATCTTTCCTCACTTCTCACTCCTCTATTATCGCTTTTCACTCCTCCCTTATCGCTCCTCACTTCTCAATCATCACTCCTCTTTTTTCGCAGCTCATTCCTCGCTCATCGTTCCTCACTTCTCACTCCTCTATTATCGCTTCTCACTCCTCCCTTATCACTCCTCACTTCTCAATCATCACTCCTCTTTTTTCGCTTCTCATTTCTCGCTCATCGTTCCTCACTTCTCACTCCTCTATTATCGCTTCTCACTCCTCCCTTATCGCTCCTCACTTCTCAATCATCACTCCTCTTTTTTCGCTTCTCATTCCTCGCTCATCGTTCCTCACTTCTCACTCCTCTATTATCGCTTCTCACTCCTCCCTTATCGCTCCTCACTTCTCAATCATCACTCCTCTTTTTTCGCTTCTCATTCCTCGCTCATCGTTCCTCACTTCTCACTCCTCTATTATCGCTTCTCACTCCTCCCTTATCGCTCCTCACTTCTCAATCATCACTCCTCTTTTTTCGCTTCTCATTCCTCGCTCATCGTTCCTCACTTCTCACTCCTCTATTATCGCTTCTCACTCATCCCTCAACGCTCCTCACTTCTCAATCCTCCCTCCTCGTTCATCGCTCCTCACTTCTCAATCCTTACTTCTATTTTCGCTTCAGGATGAAGGATTAATTTAATGGCATTGACTGAATATTTACAATGTTGAAAACTTGGAAGAAGTATGTTTGAAACAGCTTTCATTATTGGAATTCATTATATAAATAATCTTATGAATGTTTAAACGTTTATAAGATTAATACGTTCTGCGGT
>KZ652977.1:43522-55218 GCA_001010745.2 Gerris buenoi
AAAGAGGTTACACTATAAGAAAAGATAAATAAAACGCATTGACATCTAGCGGAATTCAATCATACTAAGAGCCACATTAGTAAGAAATCAGCGCTCCTACGGAAGTTATGATAAGTTCTTGCAGTACAATAAAAATTTTTTGCGTCCTAGGACGTAAAAAATTTTTTTCTATACTGCCAGGAGTAATGAAAAGATTTTTTAAGTCCACGTAACGAAAAAATTGATTTTAGCTTTGTTTTCTAGGCTCTAAAGTTACTATTTCACAGCCTACCACGGAAAAAACTATTTATTGGAGACTTTTAATGGACATTTTGTTAGACATTTTTATTCAGATACACTGTTATTTATAAACGAAAAAAAAAAAACAGAAGGTTCTAATCTGCTTTCCCTTAGTTTATCGACGTCTGTAACAAAAGAAGTTGTTTAAAAAAATATATAAAAAAAGATAAAGAAAAAAAGAGTGTTTGTCTCAATTTGTTGGAACTGTTTGAAGATTTTATTACACTGCTATCTGATGAAGATATAGTGTGACGTACTTTCACACCCTCAGACAGATTCAATTAGACTAGAGAAAGAAAACAAGGTACCTTTGTACGAGTACAATCATACAAAAACCTTATCAACTTCACCAATCTTGCGTCTAATTGCGAGACATTCACTCTCGCAGTACCACATCTCACACAATTATCTTTAGACATAAAAACTGCACTTTGCGTCTCGTAATTATCATTGTTTTCTTTTCTTGTAAAAGGTTGTTGCTCTATGGGGATCGTTAAATAGATCTCTCAGACGATATTATTAATTTTATATCTTCATTTTGTCTTGCGGTATTGTGTGTAGGAGATGTGTGTTTATTTATTTCTTTATTATAAAGAAGAACTAAAAGATAAATAAATTGACTATAGTCTGTACACAAAAAAGATTCTTAGGTAATTTAATAAATAAAATAAGACGAGTTCGTTAACCATTATAATCGTTAACGAATCGTGTATGTCTGTTCGTACGTATGTATGTATGTATCTGTATGTTCGTACGGTCGTTCGGAACTTTAAACCTTTATAACATCTCTTCAAGACATCGTATTGAGATGCGGTTTGCGGAATTTTTCAGAAACTTTTGTTGGGAAAACTGATGGCGTAAACCCGAACATCGTAGCTCACGGCGTTTCGGAGCTACAGTCACTTAAACACGAAATCGGTTCTGTCGACGATAATTTGAGTAGGCTTTATTTGATTTTAATTTCCTTTGGGGAACATATGTGTCCAATATGGCAGATTTTACCTATTAGTCCAGTCAATGAAAGGCGAAACCTCATAATTTTAAAGTACAGCACCAATTTTCATGAAAATTTGTATGAAGGTTCTATTGACCCTCTAATTCAAAGTTGACCCTATGCCGGGGGTTGCTTTTACGTAGGGGGTGAACCCCCCCCCTTTTTGAGGTAAAAAATTTTTCATTAAAAATAAGTCCGGAAATGGATAGATTGACTAATTCTAAGCAATTTTTGTTCTATAAAGTTTTTTCTGAAATTTGATACTTTTCGACTTATTCGCGATTGAAAGTGTCCATTTTTCAGTCGAAAAAAACACGTTTTCAGATACCTGCAAGTGTACAATGATCAGTTTTTTATTCATAATTCGCTTAGTTTTTGAGCTACCTCGTTGTTCAAAAAATGATTTTGAAGGATTTTTGAAGGGCTAAACGACCATGCAAAAATTACTTTTTTTCAACCCTTATTTTTGAAAGGGTGTGACTTAAAAGGGGTGAAAAAAGCTTCTTTTTACAAACTCAGCGAGATTTAAATGACTATATCTAACTCAATTTTTATGCTAAAAAAAAAAAAAAGAAGCAAAATGTTTAGAAAAGCATAGTCTACATTTTTGTATTTAAAATTTTTTGCATATCATTAATAGTTTTTGAATTATTTTTAAAAAAATGCAATTTTTTTCAAAATTGCAAAAATTCACGTTTCACTGAAAGCTGAAATTTTCTAAAACTAAGCAATTTAAACCGGTGAAACTTCTTGAACATGTTGCAAGTATACAAACCAAGTAAATTGCAAAGTGGTAACGATTATTTTTAATAGGGGTGGTTATTAGGGGGTGATTTTCATTTTTTTTTCTTGAAAAACGAAAAGAAAACCATTTTATTTTCCTCATAACTCGCTTAGATTTGATGCTAGGGTCTTTTAAAAAAAACGAAAATAAAGGTTATTTCAAGTACTTTAAAAAAGGTATGAAGTAATTTCCCCATAAAATGCATAGTTTTTTTGTTATTCCGCGTTAAAACTTTTAATTTTCTCCTAATGCGAATAAGTGTCAACATTCGACAAGCTATTACTTCGTATCTATTGGGCCTAAAGACTTCATAAATACACCATCTTATTTGTTTTTTTATAAGCTACATTTTTCATAAGAATATTTTTTTTGATAAAATGCATACTTTTTGAGCTATTTGCGAAAAACCGTCTGAAAACGTGTTTTTTTCGACTGAAAAATGGACACTTTCAATCGCGAATAAGTCGAAAAGTATCAAATTTCAGAAAAAACTTTATAGAACAAAAATTGCTTAGAATTAGTCAATCTATCCATTTCCGGACTTATTTTTAATGAAAAATTTTTTACCTCAAAAAGGGGGGGGGGTTCACCCCCTACGTAAAAGCAACCCCCGGCATAGGGTCAACTTTGAATTAGAGGGTCAATAGAACCTTCATACAAATTTTCATGAAAATTGGTGCTGTACTTTAAAATTATGAGGTTTCGCCTTATTTTTCTCTTCATTGACTGGACTATATTGGCAGTTTAGTGTTTTTATCTTCCATAAAAATGAGTGTAAATACTGAGTTCTCTATTGCTCCCGTATTGACAGCACAACATTTCATGGAAGTCATGTGTGGGATTTCCACACCGGTACTTTTTTGAAGCGAGGTCTACAATTCACAGAACGAATACAGTAGAACCTCCATAAGAAGCGTCTCAAGGGGATTAGGGAAACAGTCTTGTTATCAAGGTGCGCTTTTAGTTGAGGGTCGTGTTATCAAGGTTATTTTGGCTATCAGTCGTGTTATCGAGGTTAATTGAATGTTGGGAGCGGGGGGGGGGGATTTTCAAGTCTAGACTTGTTTAAGGTCAACATTCCTGTATAGAGTCGTGTTATAGAGGTTGACTTCTCAAAACGACTTGTTATAGAGGTTCTGAGTTACGCTGTGAATTGGGGGAAAAAAAATCCGTGTTATTGAGGTTGTTTAGATAATAATAGTCGCGTTATAGAGATTAATTTAACATTATGTGTTATGCCAATCTCAAGGGGATTTGAAAATTGCACTTGTAATTGAGGTTGTCGTGTTATCGAGGGTTGTGTAGTTGTGTAAGCGAGGTTCTACTGTAAATCATTATAGTTTGTGTTTATTCTGTCTATTACGTTAATAAAGAGGGTAAAGAAATGTTTCGACCTTGACTGCAATATCTTTTTTATTGGTTTTATCACCTTAAGATTAATAAAAAAAAAAAAGACTGAAAGTGGGTTTGAACTAAATGTTTTATGGTGAGAGGACGCGTTGGTTTTTTATCTTGAAGACCGAACAAGTTTGCTGCTGAAGTATTTGAAGAGGGCTTGGTCGTATCAGATGACGGGGAGCGGTGCTGCTCCAGTTACGGCATCCCAACAGGTGCCTTGTGGGAACTCACCAGCAAACCACCTTATTTAACCCGAGCAGAAACGAAGAAAGGGTGAAAAAAGACAAGTGAAGACCAGCGAAGGATTAAGTACAAATAAAATATGGAAAGTAAAGGAGAAGACCAGAATATAATGATGTAAAATAATGAAGAAAGTATAGAAAAGAAAACCAGAAAAGAATGGTGTGAAATGGCAATGTTGAAAAAAAGTAAAGTATATTTTACTACGTTTTTAGTAGCTTGCTTTCTTGTTTGTTTGTCCAGTAAAAATCTTGCAAGCGATTTTTAACCTAACTTCCCGAGTAGACATTTGAAACTTTTAGAATAGCTCAGAACACGATGACAATGCATTATTTTAATACTTTTAGCCATCTTTCAGCAGAATTTAATTCGTTTTCTGTAAATTTTGCTTGTATGGAAAGTTAGTTAGGAAAAAATCCGCAAGTTGTTTTATTTGTTTTGACATGTCCCATATTTACAATCATCATTTTGACAGGTTTTAAATTTATGATTTATGACAGAAAATTTAAAATAAAAAGTTCTTTTTATCGTGCAATTATGTTACAATAAGGTAGTGGAAAAGTAGTCTGCGCCATCATGTTGCAGACATGCGCCAGCATGTTCTTGGTTTCACCAAAAAATAAGTTTTATAAATCAGAGTTATTAACAATTTTATAAAATAAACATTTGTATTGCAATGTTGGTTATTGAATTACATATTTACATCAAAACAAAAATAATTTGTAAAATATTATTATCTATCACTTGTTTTCGTTTTTACTGCTACAATTATAATATAATATATAGGTATACTCTAAGTTTTTCATGGATTTTTTTTTAAAAAGTTATTAATTCTGAACTAATTTGATTGCATTTACTACTGTTTTGACTATTTTAAATAGTTGCCAAACTTGGATTCACGGAGTAGTTCATTCTTAAGCCGCGTTTACACGATCCAAGTTGACTTGGACCCATTAACTTTGATCAAATCTACTTGGTCAAAGTAAAAATGAATTTTTGATGCAGTGTTTACACGATCCAGCATACTTGGTCCAAGTAGGGGAACTTGTAAAAAAAAAACTCATTTTGAAGTCATCCATCCAAGTCTACTGAGATCAAATAACGTCCAACTTGTATTTCCAAGTTGACTTTGATAACCTGTTTACACGATCCAAGTAGCGTCAAAATAGAGTCAAAACTGATTTGGTCCATGTCAACTTGGATTGTGTAAACGCGGCTTTAACAATGGAATGAATGATGTAGCTCTAATTCTTTTTATGCAGGTTATGGGTCATTTAATCTCTTGGTCTATATGATAATAGAAAATCTAGCAACTAATTCCTTGCATTAGCTTGGAATCAGAATTAGGAGAATCCTACCTTCACTCCGTCTTGACGAAGGGTGACAGCTAGTCAATTATAAAATTACCCTGACGTTAGTTAGTCCAAAAAGGGGAAAACATTGTAAAATACATTTCTTCTTCTGGCTGCACCTAATTTTTATTTGTTTTCAAAATCGTCTATAAAAAAACAGTTATTGATAATAATCACCAATAATAATTAATAATAAGCATCAAGTCAAGATGTGAAAAATAATGTGCAAAGTAAGACCAGTAAATTACGATTTGTAAAAAGAAGAATAGGACCAAATTGTGACAATTTTGAAGACGAAAACAAACGTGAAAAAAGAATAAATTAGTGAATAATATTAGAAGGAAACGATGTTTAACTGCAAGTAGAAGCAAAGAGAAATTCAGTAAATAAAAAAGATTAAGGCCGAGAATAAAACCAGTATTATATTTTTAAAAAGAAGATATATGAAGACTAGTAGAGGTAGAGGATGGTTTTGGAATAAAAACAAGAAATATAGAAAACAAGACCAATCAAGAACAAGAAAAAGTAGCAAGAGGAGATGGTATGTAAGGAATGTTTGCGAAGAAATAAAGATATAGTGAGAAGAAGTAGATCTAGTATAGAAGATAATTAAGAAAGATTTAAGAAGAAATGAAGATATCAGGAAAAAGTAGATAATTAAGGAAGATTTGCAAAGAAATGAAGATATAGTGAGAAGAAGTGGATCTAGTAGATAAGATAGGTAAGGAGGATTTAGTAAGAAATGAAGATATCGAGAAAAAATGTATAATTAAGAAAGATTTTCGAATAAATGAAGATATAGTGAGAAGAAGTAGATCTAGTGTAGAAGATTGCTAAGGAAGATTTAGGAAGAAATGAAGATATCAAGAAAAAAAATGATAATTAAGGAAGATTTTCGAAGAAATGAAGATATATTGAGAAGAAATGGAGCTAGTAGAAAATAATTATTAATAGTCCAGGAGATATCGTGCAAAAAAGTGTCTGACTAATCAAGCTAGAATTTTCTGTATATGTAAATGTTTTGGTGCATTTGCCTTTTAAGAATATATTATGGTCGGCTAAGTTCGTTTTCGGGACATAGCTTGGCAATAGGCATTTGGAAAAAAACAGACCGGTGGAGAGCGGCCATGTCCCGCCCTTTTTGATGGACAATGTGATTTTCATGACCCAGAGTACGAACTTAGTAAGTAAACAACAAGTAATGTTGATGATAGTTCGTCGTTCGTCAATTAATAAGTTAGTTAGTCAAAAATTACTCCAAATCAAAGAGGCCTCATATTAAGTGGCGGACTACCTTCAACTTGATTTTTGGTCTATTGACTAAGTTCGTACTCAGAATCATGAAAATCACATTATCCACCAAAAAAGGGCAGGGTATGGCCGCTCTCCATCGGTTTGTTCTATTTCAAATGCCTTTTGCCTAGCTATGTCCCGCAGATGAACTTAGCCAATCACATATTCTTAAAAGGCACCAAAACATTTACTTATACCAAGGATCTTATAAAATAGGGATTGAGCACTAGGCGAAAAAAGTGTCGCCAAGAACTTGGAAAATCTAGTAGGAGAGATTACCTTTCCATATGGTTATAACTGTAGAAGATCAAGAAGAATGGGGAAAATTCCATCAGGTTATGTTTTTTTTTTCTTCCCTAACCACTCGTTCTTTCATATTTCTCCTTGTTTGGTAGTTTGTGATAATTTTCTCTTGTGAACAATTAATTTTTGTTATAGTTATTTTGGGCTATATTTAGCCAATCTTGTTTGCTGTGTTTACAGTCACAAAAGTAAGTTGTTAAAATTTGTAAAAATCTTATTCTGCAATGGAAATAACCCGTTTCCAAATTAATTAATATTAATTATTCGGTTATTAAAAAAAATTCTAATAGCTAAATGTTATTAATATATTAAATTAAACTNGAGAGCTAAGTAATTCTACATGTTGTCTTAAATACAATGAAATAAAAGCAAAGTTTACTGCCCTCAAAACTATTTTCTTAGATTAAAATAGTTGCAGAAAACAACACATTATACTATTTTAGTTTGATGTCCCCTTTCATCGAAATATCCTGCGTATATACTGTCCTCAGACTTCTATACCTCTACTCCATTCTACTGGCTTCTTTTTTTAAAAGAGAGCTAAGTAATTCTACATGTTGTCTTAAATACAATGAAATAAAAGCAAAGTTTACTGCCCTCAAAACTATTTTCTTAGATTAAAATAGTTGCAGAAAACAACACATTATACTATTTTAGTTTGATGTCCCCTTTCATCGAAATATCCTGCGTATATACTGTCCTCAGACTTCTATACCTCTACTCCATTCTACTGGCTTCTTTTTTTAAAAGAGAGCTAAGTAATTCTACATGTTGTCTTAAATACAATGAAATAAAAGCAAAGTTTACTGCCCTCAAAACTATTTTCTTAGATTAAAATAGTTGCAGAAAACAACACATTATACTATTTTAGTTTGATGTCCCCTTTCATCGAAATATCCTGCGTATATACTGTCCTCAGACTTCTATACCTCTACTCCATTCTACTGGCTTCTTTTTTTAAAAGAGAGCTAAGTAATTCTACATGTTGTCTTAAATACAATGAAATAAAAGCAAAGTTTACTGCCCTCAAAACTATTTTCTTAGATTAAAATAGTTGCAGAAAACAACACATTATACTATTTTAGTTTGATGTCCCCTTTCATCGAAATATCCTGCGTATATACTGTCCTCAGACTTCTATACCTCTACTCCATTCTACTGGCTTCTTTTTTTAAAAGAGAGCTAAGTAATTCTACATGTTGTCTTAAATACAATGAAATAAAAGCAAAGTTTACTGCCCTCAAAACTATTTTCTTAGATTAAAATAGTTGCAGAAAACAACACATTATACTATTTTAGTTTGATGTCCCCTTTCATCGAAATATCCTGCGTATATACTGTCCTCAGACTTCTATACCTCTACTCCATTCTACTGGCTTCTTTTTTTAAAAGAGAGCTAAGTAATTCTACATGTTGTCTTAAATACAATGAAATAAAAGCAAAGTTTACTGCCCTCAAAACTATTTTCTTAGATTAAAATAGTTGCAGAAAACAACACATTATACTATTTTAGTTTGATGTCCCCTTTCATCGAAATATCCTGCGTATATACTGTCCTCAGACTTCTATACCTCTACTCCATTCTACTGGCTTCTTTTTTTAAAAGAGAGCTAAGTAATTCTACATGTTGTCTTAAATACAATGAAATAAAAGCAAAGTTTACTGCCCTCAAAACTATTTTCTTAGATTAAAATAGCTGCAGAAAACAACAAATTATATTATTTTACTTTGTTGTCCCCTTTCAACGCAATATCCTGCATATATGCTGTCGTCTGTCTTCTATACCTATACTCCATTCTACTGGCTTCTTTTTTATAAAGAAAGCTAAGTAATTCTACTTGTCTTAAGTACAATGAAATAAAAGCAAAGTTTACTGCCCTCAAAACTATCTTCTTAGATTAAAATAGTAGCTGAAAACAACAAATTATATTATTTTAGTTTGTTGTCCCCTTTCATCGCAATATCCTGCATATATGCTGTCACCTCAGTCTTCTATACATCTACTCCAATCTACTGGCTTCTTTTTTATAAAGAAAGCTAAGTAATTCTACTTGTTGTTTTAAGTACAATGAAGATTAAAATAGTTCAGAAACAACAAATTATATTATTTTACTTTGTTGTCGTCTAACATTGTTTATTATTATTGCATACACCAATTTCTTATATATCTTCAGGGGTATAAAAGCTAACATATTTTCTTTTATACATATATTATTTTATTGTGGTAATATTTCTTCTCTAACATAAGATATTTTTAAACGTCCATTTTTTTGTGTATTTTTCAAATTTATTAAAAGATAAATAAATTACTGTGGTCGCCTTTAAATATTTATTATTTTCTTCCCTACCTACTCCTTTTGTATCTTCAGGTGTATTATATTATAATGAAATAAAATTCAACTCATTTTCTTATACATATATATTAATGATTTATTTTAGTAATATTTCGTCTCTAACTTAAGAAGTTCTCTAACGTCCATTATTTGTGTTGATTTGTGATTTTGTTTGTTATTGAAATATAAATCAATTGCAATGGAGTAATTCGTCAAAGTATAGACATATCATATTTTACATATAATATAAAGTTATATTTTAGCTTGAGTCGTAATCAACTTCTTTTCTTTGATTCATGACTCTCTCAGTAAGTGGAATTTAATTGTTTATTTAAACGAACTATCTAATCTATTTACGAACTATCTATCTATTTACGAACTATATTTTATCAGCAACACTAATAAAATTGTAAAATTGATTTTTTTTTATTCATTAAAAGATAAATATATATATATATACATATGTATATATCTCAAAACTATTTTCTTAGATTAAAATAGCTGCAGAAAACAACAAATTATATTATTTTACTTTGTTGTCCCCTTTCAACGCAATATCCTGCATATATGCTGTCGTCTGTCTTCTATACCTATACTCCATTCTACTGGCNAAAAAAAAAAAAAAACAAAAAAACAAAAAAAACCTTAAAACAAGAAAATATTTCATTAAAAACTTGATTAAAAAAATGTTAGATTGTAACCTTTCATTTAAAATAAACAATGGATAACAGTCACAGAGTCATAACAGAGTGGATAACAGTCATGGAGCACACACAGTGGAAGTTTGATGTAGATTTTTCCAAGTTCTTGGCGACACTTCTTAACCCAAGAGGCATGCTTAGCGCTTAATCCCTATTTTATAGGATCCTTGACTTGTACTCAAAATTCTAGCTTGATGTTCAGACACTTGTTAGAACGCTATCTCCTGGACTATAAGAAGATTTGTGGAAGAAATGAAGATACCAGTGAGAAGATGTAGATATAATGAAGAGTAAAGGACGCTAGAAGACGCGTAGAAGTGAAAAGAGAGTAAAAGATGATGGAGAGGAAGGCGGCGGCTGAAGGAATTTACTTTCTCTTCAACTGAACGGGTTCTAACAGGCTCAGTACAGAGAACCTTGAACTTACCTCAGGGTTGGACGGAGACAGTGTTGTACTGGCTTTAGTATAACTACTGCCCCGTAATCACCTGCGTACATACTGTCCTCAGACTTCTATACTTCTACTTCAATCTATTGGCTTCTTTTTTTAAAAGAAAGCTAAGCAATTCTACTTGTCTTATGTACAATTAAATAAAAGTAGAGTTTACTGCCCTCAAAACTATCTTCTTAAGGCTTTGCAAACGTTTGCAAACACGATGCGCGTCCGGTGTGGACGCGGCTTTAGATTAAAATAGTTGCAGAAAATAACAAATTATATTATTTTAGTTTGTTGCCCCCTTTCATCGAAATATCCTGCGTATATACTGTCCTCAGACTTCTATACCTCTACTCCATTCTACTGGCTTCTTTTTTATAAAGAAAGCTAAGTAATTCTACTTAGCTTATTGTTGTCTTAAATACAATGAAATAAAAGCAAAGTTTACTGCCCTCAAAACTATTTTCTTAGATTAAAATAGTTGCAGAAAACAACACATTATACTATTTTAGTTTGATGTCCCCTTTCATCGAAATATCCTGCGTATATACTGTCCTCAGACTTCTATACCTCTACTCCATTCTACTGGCTTCTTTTTTATAAAGAAAGCTAAGTAATTCTACTTAGCTTATTGTTGTCTTAAATACAATGAAATAAAAGCAAAGTTTACTGCCCTCAAAACTATTTTCTTAGATTAAAATAGTTGCAGAAAACAACACATTATACTATTTTAGTTTGATGTCCCCTTTCATCGAAATATCCTGCGTATATACTGTCCTCAGACTTCTATACCTCTACTCCATTCTACTGGCTTCTTTTTTATAAAGAAAGCTAAGTAATTCTACTTAGCTTATTGTTGTCTTAAATACAATGAAATAAAAGCAAAGTTTACTGCCCTCAAAACTATTTTCTTAGATTAAAATAGTTGCAGAAAACAACACATTATACTATTTTAGTTTGATGTCCCCTTTCATCGAAATATCCTGCGTATATACTGTCCTCAGACTTCTATACCTCTACTCCATTCTACTGGCTTCTTTTTTATAAAGAAAGCTAAGTAATTCTACTTAGCTTATTGTTGTCTTAAATACAATGAAATAAAAGCAAAGTTTACTGCCCTCAAAACTATTTTCTTAGATTAAAATAGTTGCAGAAAACAACACATTATACTATTTTAGTTTGATGTCCCCTTTCATCGAAATATCCTGCGTATATACTGTCCTCAGACTTCTATACCTCTACTCCATTCTACTGGCTTCTTTTTTTAAAAGAGAGCTAAGTAATTCTACATGTTGTCTTAAATACAATGAAATAAAAGCAAAGTTTACTGCCCTCAAAACTATTTTCTTAGATTAAAATAGTTGCAGAAAACAACACATTATACTATTTTAGTTTGATGTCCCCTTTCATCGAAATATCCTGCGTATATACTGTCCTCAGACTTCTATACCTCTACTCCATTCTACTGGCTTCTTTTTTATAAAGAAAGCTAAGTAATTCTACTTAGCTTATTGTTGTCTTAAATACAATGAAATAAAAGCAAAGTTTACTGCCCTCAAAACTATTTTCTTAGATTAAAATAG
>KZ652977.1:56530-82584 GCA_001010745.2 Gerris buenoi
CCACACACACATTTACATATATATATATACATTTATATATAAGATAAGATATTGTTAAAATAATCTTTAGTGGCTTTAAACTTATTTTTAGCTAAACCCATTTACTGTTAAAACATTTCACTATGTACTTAGTTTGAAAAGATACAAACTAGTTTGATCCAGTATTTATGACTCTTTATTTCAGTATGGTAACATAATAACTACAAGTACTATATTATTTAAATGTGGCTTCATATTATATCTACGGACAACTAAATCGTAAAAGATTTAAAAATTTAACTACCGCACACGATTTAAAATAGATCGTAATTACCAAATTTTAAAATTAACTGTGTTAAATTTGTAATTTGTAGATAATATTTATTGATTATGATTTTTAAGCTTGATGATCCTCAGGATTGGGCGAAATATTGACAAATAAATTAATTAATATGAAATCGTTATTTTTTTTAATTTATCATTCCTAGGGAGCATAGCAGTAAGGAAAATATTTATTTTAGGATTTATCGACAGTGTTATTTTTTTTTTTTTTGAGTACACAATTGTCCAATTTTAGCCGATACAAATGATTATGAGAAAGGAAAATCAAACTGTCATATCCAGTCTAGGATCAGAAGTTACGTTATCATTTTAAACATAAAATATAAAAAAAATCTGATGTTTTCTTGGTTTTCTTAATCTTAATTATTATTTTGATCTGATGATTTGTTACTCTTTATTTAATTGTTTGATTGATGATTTGATAATCTTAATTTAGATATTTTTGTAAAAGGTATTTTGTTATACACAGAAAAAGAAATTAATTTTTATTATAATATTAACCTACGAAAGGAAAAATGTCAGTCAAGTGACACCTTAAAAATATACAGCATATTAAGTAATTCAACGTACAACACTGATATGTTTTGATTTGTTAGTCTTAATTTAGTTTATTTTATATTATAAGGGTAACCTACTAGTAACCTTTTTTTAAAGAGAACTTACAGTCTATAAGATTAGAGTTGGCACAATCAAAAGGCGGGAAAAGTTTGAGGGAAACGATTCTATTGGTCCCCCATGTTGAATGCAACTTCAGAAAAAGATGCTCTACTCTACCCCTGTTCCACAAAAAATATGACATGGCAACACTGATTTTCCCTTTTTATAACCCCAAAACTACCTCCACGTTTGTTGTTTCCCGCCTTCGATTGTGCCAACTCTAATCTTATAGACAGTAAGATAAATAGAAGCGAAGAGAAACATACATATACAACAAAACAAAGTACAAGTCATGGTGAGACATCCTAGACATAGAAGAAGGACGAATTTTACAGACAATGTCATGACGACGAAAGCAAATCATGATCCCAGTTTCCTATTAAGGGAAGAGAAATATTTCAGCAAATACATAAAACTAAAACATAGAAGAAAACCTGATGAGTAAAGAACTTGACAAGAACTTTCTCCGACATTCCTAAAATGGAACTTATTCATCCTTAGAATGAGAAAAGATGAAAGTTGCATAAAATATAGGTCAGTTCTTTTGATTGACCGAATTTTAAAGCAAGCCAATCTTTTCAGTGTTATTAATTTAATAATTTAAAAATAAATTGATCAGGTCGATCAATTCATCATATACTTACTGTTATTATGAGCCATTTATTACTTTTATTGAATGGAAACATTGACACCAAAAGTATCCAGATGACTAATGATTAGTCTAAACAAGTCGAAACCGCATTTTTTTTATTCAAGGAAATGTTTTGATTTGTTACTCTTAATTTAGTTTTTTTTTATATTATAAGAGGAACTTACTAGTAACCTTTTTTTAAAGAGAACTTAAGGTCAATAGAAGAGAAGGGAAACGATAACCTCAACAAAGATCCATATATAAATTTTACTTGCCATTGAAAGTAAAATCATTAGACTGAAAATTAAGAGGAAAAACTGAAGTATTAAGCTTTCAATGTTTCCTATTTTAAATACGGGAGTCAGGTGCTTTTTGCCAGGTGCAAACTAATAAAAAAAAAAGTCCAGTCATGCACCATGATTCAATGTGCGAATTTTCAAAGAAATCTGCGTATTATTGGCTTATGATAATATAGAAAAAAAATTGTTTAGAATTTGAATGGGTGAAAAAAAAAATTGGTACACAGGGGTACGGGGTAAAAAAATTAAAATAGTATTTACCCATCAACATGTCGTTGGAAATCTTATAGTTGGAGTAATTGTTATTATATACACTTTTATCATATTTTCATATAAGAGGGGGGTAAAATGGAAAAAACGCGTTTTTAAGCTATTTATGACCCTAAATTGTCAAAATTTGACCCCTAAATGAACTCCAGAAATTCTGGATAACGAACTCGTCCTTTCTTTTGATATTATTGACATTTTAAAATTGGTTTGAAATTTTTAAGTGCATCCTAAGAGCAGTCTGGAGTGACACATACATATTACCTACATATATGTATCTACATATATATACATACATAATAGTGAAAAAAGTGACATATAGAAAAAAGTGTTAAATTTTAGGAATCGATTCAGAATGGTCTGAAACCGATTTCCATGGAGAAAATTTTCAAAAATTTGAAGACATTGCAATAGCTTAATTTTCTTCGAAAATTCGCTAACTGATAAAAAAAACTAACTGTGCCGCAACAACCTATGGAGGGCCTAGATCTACCAAAGGGACTATAAAACTATATTAAATGGATAAAACGGGGTTTGTGAGTCGCTTTATCACCTGAATAAACCTTATAATTGGAATACGCAACTAGTTAATCACCATTACACCATAAGTAGCTACCCATTACATGGTGATTTGGGTGTACACCCAGCGGTGGGTGCCTGTTGCGGGATTTAAACCCAGATCTGTGGTCACCCATGAAACATGGCTACGACAACGCCCGATGCTACTTTAGTTAATTGATAGCAGACCTGATAGATCTCTCATACGAGTAACCAGGCCCCTAGTTCTGTTAACTGATAATATTATGTCCATCAGCACAAAAAATACACGGTAAATAAAAAAAAAAATGTATTTTTTAAGAAAAATTGCATAATATAAGATTTGGGTTCAATTTAATAGCAAACGCTCCTTTCTATGTTTCAAATTTCGTCCTGCATAATGACCTCAAAGTACTCTTTGTCCGTGAATTAGCCATCTCGATACAAATCCTTCCACAGTTCCCTTTCCGACCATTCCAATCCTCTAGTCCACAGCCTGTTTTCCATATCCATTCCTGACAACCCTCCTAGACGCCTAAGAAGACAGTGGCCACGTGACCTCTTAAATCACAAAATTATATTTATTTTAATTTACTTTACTTTAATTATCATTGTATCTCACAATATAAATTTTGTATCAAATCAGTAAGCGCTATCACTGGATAGTTCCTTACCATCTTGCCGTTTTCAAGTCATACAACTTCTACATCTGCATTGCTTATAACAAGAATTTATTGTAGTTGCAATAATCAATTAAAAATTTAAAAAAAAGCGTTCAGTTATAAACTCAAAAAACCATTAGATATACTTACCAAACATTTTAAATTTACGTTGAACCATTTCTAGCCACATTCAACCATCTCTAACCACTTCTATCCATCTCCAACCACTAATAACCATTGTCTATTCACCTCTAATTAACTTCTGTTCACCATCTGGAACTTTGAACAAACAATGTATCACTTTAGAACGAGCAATAGTGATGCTGAAATATTATTAGTTTTAATTATTACACGCTTTGAAAACTCCAGTCTAGAAACAGAAAGAAATTATCACACATTATGAAAGACGCGACCAACTCAAGGACAACTTTCTTCACAACTAATATTTGTTTTTTGTTTATTTTTTTTTTTTTAGAGAAAAATAGAAGTGAAACAGACCTTTTCAAATTAGATGGATTATTCGGTGACGGCATTTCATGTGCAGCATTACATTTTGACTCAAATTTTTACGATGGTTTGAGTCAAGTTTAAGTATTTGGTTGCGAAAATTATTTTATGCTTAAATTAAACTAAAGAAATGTTTTAATACTTAGTTTTATGTAGGTATCTAATTTTCGTGAGATTCTCGTTTAAGTATTAAAAACACGTTAAACATATATATAATATATAATTAAACAATGTAAAGGGTCTACTAATATGCCTAAAATTTTTATCGACAATAAAACAAGAAAATTCAAAATAAAATTTTGATGACAAGCTTTTATAGATTTTATAATTCAATCATTTTAATCGAAATTACCACAAAATCAATTAACTAATGACTGATTATTGTACTTTCGTGAAGAAAAATATAATTTTTGAGCTTTTTTTCAACTTTCTAGGTAGATGAAGGTATTGATTGTTTGCAGCAAGATATGATAAAGTGAATGAGAAATTCAAAGGAAAGGACAGATAAAAAAAATTCCCGTCACCACAAAGAATCGAACACAAATCTCTCTGTTTACGCTGTATTGCTCTATTAACTCTAAAGTTGCTCTAAATGTAATGCAAAGAGTGCAATTGGTGTTTATTGTTTTAAAAAGCCACAGTTTAGTACCAGTTTCTTGACCAAGCGGTCAACAATTGTCCAACCGAATGTTTGAATAAAATCAGACTATTTGTTGGTTATTTGTACATTTATTGTTTTTAAAAGAGCTTTTAGCAGAGATAAGTTGGTGCGCTGATTCTAGGATTAAATTAATATTTTTGAATATATAACAATATTGATAATGAGATAAAATTGATAGTAGATACTAATAAGTCGACGATCGAATTATAGCAAGGATGGAAAAAACGTTATAATTGTTTGTAAATTTTTTCACAAGAAGTCAGTCCCAAGTGGCACTAAACAAATATAGAATAATTGCAATATTAAAAGAACTTTTAATATACTACGTTTTTAAATTTTCTTAAACCGTGTCATCGATATATTTGAAATAATATAATCGATATATTTATATAAGTCATAAATTTGAAACCTGTCAAAATGAAGATTGTATATATTATTTGACAAAACAAATAAAATAACTTGCGGATTTTTTCCGAACTAACTTTTCATTCAGCAAATTTGCTTAAAACGAATTAAATTCAGCTGAAAAATGACTAAAAGTATTAAAATAATGCATTGTCATCGTGTTCTGAGCTGTTCTGAAAGTTTCAAATGTCTAGCTACTCTGGATGTTACTTAAAATTCGATTGTAAGATTTATACCGGACAAACAAACAAACAAACAAGAAACTAAGTTAATAAAAACGTAGTAAAAATAAAAATACAATGAATTTCTTAGGTTGCGTGGCAATCAGTGTTGCAAAAACATTCCTCAATTTTGCTGTTTGAATGTAAGAAAGTGTACAATTCTAATTGAAGTTTTTTTCTAAGTAAAGTGTACAAGTTGTACGAAATGTCAGAATGTATTGACTTCACTAAGTTGAATTAAATATCGGTTGTAACAACTGATTGTGTAGTTGAATGACGATTGATATAAGTTGGATGCGAAGTGTTTGCGAGTTGAAGTGCGAGTTATGTGAATGTAAGTTGGTACGACTGAGCTCTAGTTAAGTTAAGATTGCTAAGAGCGGAGTGAAATAAAGGGCCCACATTAAGTCTGGTTGATTTTCTCTTCTTTATTAATGGAAAGTGGTTGTATTTTGTATGTCAACTTACTTGTTGAGGTCGAGTGTGAGTGTGTGAGTGTGTTGGAGAAATCAAAGCTCGGCGGGTGTCCGAGTGTCCGAGTGTATACCAGGTGGGAGATCTGTTTTCTCCGTGCACACGTTCCAAGCAGGTCGGGGTAGGGGGGAAGACACCACCCTGCCCAAGGTATAAAACTGGCTACGCACCGAGGACCTGCATCATTCAACGTTTCCATCGTTCAATAACAACATTGTGTGTTTTTTATTTATTTTTTTCAAATTCGTTTTTTTTTAATTTTAGTTCTCGTTTTCGTTTTATCGGTGAGAGAGTAAAAAAATTTTTAAAGTTATGAAAATATACGTGGTGTGCTTGCTCCTCGTCGGGAGCTGTATGGCGTATCCCGCACAACAGCCCGAGGAGACCGGTATAGAAGCCGCTTACAAGTTCGTCCAAGGATGTGGAGACCGGGACATGGCCCTCTGCCTGAAGATGCGCGCCTTGACTTTGGTCGACAAGGCGCTGAGGCGTCCCGAAGACATCTCCCTGTTCGAGGGCGTCTCCTTGGTGAGGACCGAAGGGTCCGAGCGTGTCCTGGCAGGACGCGCCCTTTCCGAAGACGAGCTGGAGAACTCGCTGCCAAAGGACGCCCAGGATAAGGACGCCCAAGTCGAGTCCCTATTGGTCGACAGGGTGGCCAGGTTCCTCCAGAGCCACACTCTTCAGCTTAAGGTCCCAGAGTCCACCGTCGAAGAAGTCAAGAGGTCCCTCGATGAAGGTAAAGAAAACTTTATAAAATATAAACTCTCATCCTTAACCCTTTACCAATAAATACTTTAAATGTCTCCATCAAACAATATTATTTGATAAAACTCTATATCTCCTTAATAAATTTCTCTTAACTATTCTAAATTGAAATTTCATTTAAAAATGTTGTCGCATCTTATTTACAAAAAAAATTGTAGTTGTTAAAATTTAACCCGTTCAAATTGAAATTCACCATATTTATTCCTTTTTAAAAGTAATCTAATAATCTATATTGCACCTTTAAATTTTATTAATTTTAACTATTTCATTTACAAAATTTGTTTTATTTTATTTATTTATTTATTTTTAAATAAGCCATTTTAAGACAACCATTAGAATTTTCATTGAAATACATTTTCAATACATTTTAAATTATTTTAAAATTTTCTAATACGTAAAAGAATCTCCCTAAAAATATCCCTTCTGATCCTTTTTGAACTCCTTGTAACACTTTATTCCTTTTTAAATCTTTTTATAAAAAAAATGTCTTTCAGGATTTATTTTAAAGGACCTTTCCAAGGAACTTATTTTATTATTTTTTTTTTTACTTGTACAATTTCTTGCAGGACTTTTGCTGAATTCTTTCAGGTCATACAATTTTTATAACCATAAACAGAATATTTTTAGTATACTTTTTTTTTTCAGGACTCCTCATTATTTTAAGGACCTTTTGATATATTTATATTTTCTATTTTACTCAGGACTAATGCTGAAAATCTCTTCTGATCCTTAAGAAACATTTTTAATAATAATTTTCTTTTGAGATTTCAATAATGATTTTATTTTGAACATGTTTTCTTTCAAACATATTTTCATTAGATATATAAATTTCTTAAAAGAAAATAAATTTCTTGAAAGAAGATCCGAAGCAGTAAAGACCTTTAATAAGGGCTCGGGTCCATAATGCAAACCCCACTTAAGGTGGTAATTTTTAATAAAAAATAATTCTTAATTATTTCAATTCTAAATTATTTCAATTCTCAAATTTTCGATTTAAGTTAACCAATTATACTTTTTTTTAAATAATTTTAAATCACCTATTGAAGTTTAAAATCAGTGAAAGAATATAAAGTTTACAATTTATAATCAGTATAAAAATAAAACAAATATAAATTACTTATAAACAGATGTTCAAAATAAAAACGGATTGATAAAGCACATGCGATAAGATAACGAGATGATATTATCGAGATCTAGAGGAATTCGTTTTAAAAAAAAAAGATTTTTTTTTAGACGAAAAATGTTCGTTAAAGCGAGACGAAGCGTTTACCCAGGACAGTAGACCGTGCTGAGAAAAAATACACCAACTCAACCGAATACACCACTAAACACACCAATAAATTCGATACGCCCAATTTAACTCAACGGGACGAATAAAAAAACAACAATTGCTCTTTTGTGTGGTCATTCGCACCTTAACTCGTAAACTAATTAATTGGCCATAAAAAAAAAAGATGAGTGATTTTTTAAAAAAGACCATAATGAATGAAATTAAAAAAGTCATATCAAGTTCTGCTTTCTTTTTCAACACAGTTTTAAGCGTAGTTCCATATTCATCCAAAAATTGAAAAGCATAAGTATGGAATCATTCGTAAATAATAGATGTTCGTTTATTGTTTGTTTTTTAAAAAAAAATAAAATAAATATCATTGCAAGTTTCAATCGATGATTTTATGACAGTATCGATGATAAGGACAAATAGAATTGACATCTAAATAAAATAATTATCATAAATTAATGATTCAAACGAAACTTGATTAAATCAAAACTCAAGATAAGATATTGTAACTACATATAAATACTTACAGAAATTTATAGTGATACAAAAAAAATTTTTACAATGTAAGTATACATAACAAAGATTAACTGGATATCTCAGGGAGTCTATCAAGGTGCATTTTTGACCCTCATACTATTCATTATATACAATCATTTTATTTTACAATGAATATTTATTATTTAAACTACACAGTACAGTAGATTTACTTTTAAATATTCTTGGACGATATTGACAACCCATTAAATTAATTAGCTGGTATCATTCGAGACTATAAATTAGGTTTTATTTATCTGTTTTTACAAATAGTTTAGCAGAAAAACAAAACGTTTAAATTCTCAAAATTGGGTAATCTGAAATAGGCTAAGATAAGGGGTGATAATTGCAACTGCATCTACTTTATATCACGAACATAGTAGGTTCGAACCCCAGACAGACCTTATATTTTAGTTACGGGGTTAAACTGATTTTGACATTCTTTATGAGACAGTGTTCACCTAAAAATCTAGAATATGATATTAACACAAGCTACCAGATAATTACCACTTTCAAGAAATTTGCAATTTTAAGAAGATACTTGGGACTTATCCAATAAAGAGTAAAATGGAGGACACTAAGTACTAACTTGGAGTTGTATATTTAAGACCCTTTTCTGTTAATAAGGACAAAAGAGTAGCAATGGTAAATGTGTCATCCATGTCAAAGTCTACAATACATGCGATAGATGTCGTTTATTAATTTAAATGATGACCGATGACTGAAGTCATCATAAAGGCAAATCTATCGTATCTCATTCTCTCAATTCTATGGTAAGATATCGTACATGCCTTATATTACTGACACATTTACCTGGTCAAAAATATATTTTGACTAAACAACATAACTGATTAACATATTGAAACAAATTTCAAATTAGCCTAGTTCAAAATTTAACCCAAAGAATTACAAAAATAATTTAACAAATATGTACTAAAAATAATCAAAACATTCAACTAATGGAATTTAATATATTAAAAAAACAGATTCTTTTATAAATTATTAGATAAATAATAAAAAAAAGTAGCGAACAAAATGTACAACCTAATAACATTCACTTGCTTTAACGAATAAGATTTCATTCAAAGATTTATTAATTTCGATTGAAGAGTAACATTAATAGTTATTTAAATAATTATTTTATTGGTGTTTATCCGTGAATATTCAATATAAAAATATAAGGTCAAAGGTTATTATTTTTTTAGTTAAAATGTTTTAAAACAGTAAACCAAAAAACCATAACAGAAAAAGAGTGAAAGTACACGTTCAACGAACTCTAACGTTGAAACCGCAAACTATATATTAGGTGACTTAAGCATTATTAGATTCCACGACGTTTACTATTTTTTTTTTTACAAACACTTAATGAAGTTAACTCGATCATAAAAATGTCTTCTTCTTTTTCATGAATGAAAAACGTTCCCTTTTTATTTATGAATGAAAACGGTTTTTTTATTATGAATGAAAACGTCCTTTTTTTTTATTTATGAATGGAAACTTCTGAAGTTAGAATGATAAAATACGATATTGAATGAATAGTTTAGTGAATGAAAACAATTAAAAGTCAAAATCTATTTATCCAAATGATACATTCATCAATGAAATTTTTACATGTGTTAACGGTTCTTTAATACAAAAAAAATGAGAAAAACAGCTGATTTGAATATGAAGAATTTATGAATGCATACACGGAATATGCGTAAACTCATAATAATGGAGGAGAAAATCACATCATTTTTGTTTTTGCCGAAAAATGACGAAATCACTAATTAGCATTTAAATTTTAATTAGCTGTGGTTAACAAAAACAAATTTTAAATTAAGAGAAGCTTAAACAATAACAATGCTTATCGACATTATAACATATATTTTTCTATCATTTATATATCTTTTAAAAGACACAATATGTGCTTATCTTAATACTCTTTATTATGCTTTAACGTCATTCATATAGACAACTCAATAATCAATTTCATTCATTAATAATTTTAATGATTCTTTTGTTCTACAATTCATTCATACATTTTATTAATTGAGTTGATTCATTCGTATGTTGTTTTTTTTTATATTCATTCATTGAAATATTTCTTTTACGATTATATGAGCATTATGATAAACTTTTTTTTTTTAAAAATTGTCTCTAACGAAATCAACTAGTGACTTATTTTATAAATACTGTGAATTCCATCGAATAATATGGGTCACGTAGATAATGTAAAGACCACATAAACATAAAACATATAGATGAATTAATAAGAGAACGTCTGTAGGATCAAATATTGACTTATATAAATCATAGACTTACATTTTAGATTATATGTTATAATTATGTAACAAAAATAAAATGTGACATAAACGTTGACATAGACTACGTAATTTACGTATCGAAATCAAATCATATAAACTAAACATTTTCGGATTTTGACTTATCCAATTGTGTAAATTTCAATATGTGTCACTAGAATCATAATAATCAAAACAAATGGGACATTATTTACAAAAGTAAACCATCCCACATTGGCTTCCATAACGCATGCGTTCCTTACGAGTATTTCTTCGTTTGAAGTAAATCACATATTTACATAATTTAAAAGCACTTAAGTGCCCCATTAATCACATTATATGAAAATCATTATCAGTAAGGCAATGTATTAAATTTTTTAACCATGCTTATGGGTCGATTTTTATTTATATAGATCATTATCAAATCCCTCCTTTTATAAGAAATATTTTCGTTTTGTTTTGATGCTTTTTTTGGTTCAACATCCTGCTTATAGAAAAAGTTTTTTTTAATTTAAAAATTTGTAAACACTGATAAATTAATAGAGTTCAAGTCAATTGAATGATATATATAGGCCACTAAATAATAATAAGTCACTTATCATTCATAGAATCGATTAGTGTCCCAACGACGGCGATGACAACGTACCTTAAAATGATAGGGTATTGTTAAGCTAAGTCAACCAAATTTATTCCATTTAAAAGAAAAGTTTGTTTTGATTTGTTGGTCTTCAAATAGATATAATAACTTATCTAAATTAATTTATTAAGTTTTCCTTTTTTTCTACATATAAATAAGCCCGTTGACATGGGCTTAAAGTAAAGTAAATACACATCGGCTCTTTCAGAGTAAATCACATATAAATTAAACCTCAAAGAGCATAAACTTCTGTCTTCTTGAACTTTGTATTCTTGAAAATAATAAATTGAAGGACGCAACTTGTTTATCTTGTTCTTTTAAGGAATAATAGCCTAAGGTGAAACATTTGACTTTTTCTTGCTTCAACACCAATATTTATTATCTTAGTATAATTTGAAGTCTTACTTCAGATTTATCACCATTTTCTTGTTTATGGTGACTTCAGTCTTAACCGCAAATGATTGAATTGAAGAAATGTCTCATACATACTGACATCTTCATTCCAATTTTCACTTCAAGCTTATCATCGACATTCATAACAACCTATTAGTTAGCAGTGGCTATCATAAGCCAATAAGGATTTTATGGTGTTGATAGTACTTGATGATTGAATTAATGGTGGAAGGAATTGATTGACTAGTCATCAACATCGGACTTAATTGGATAATGCTTACCTAGATTATTCTCAAGAACTTAAATCTCGACACTCTATCTACAAGCTGCTCTTAAATGATAATAATGTGATCTTTTTGTTCCCTTATTCTCATCTTGGATGTATTAATACTTAAGCAGTGTTTTTGGCTACTGGAGTAGCAAAAGCTTAGCAAAGAGCGTACCAGCTTGGCATTCCCTCCAGAAAATCTTCATGGAGGATAATGCGGTGTTATTTTTGTACTCTCCATGAATCCTCACTGGGTCTTCTTGGATGATGATAATGTGATCTCTTTGTTCCCTTACTCTCATCTGACTTACTTTGGGTGTATAAATACTTAAGAACCTATTGCTTTTGCTACTGAAGTACCAAAAGGTTACCAAAGAGCGTACCAGCCTGGCATTCCCTCCAGCAAATCTTGATGGATAATAATGCGGCGTTGTTCTTGTCCTCTCCATGCATCCTTACTGTTAGTATTTTTAATTTTAAGCTGTGTTATAATTGTTAGTCTAACGTTGTTGTTTATTTTGTTATGTTGCAGCCAGGGGCAAGAAGAAGAAGCTGAAGATGCTCCTTCCCTTCCTTCTGATGCTCAAACTGAAGGCAGCTGCTCTCATCCCATTGGCTCTCGGTGCTCTCGCTCTCCTCGCTCTCAAGGCTCTCATCGTCGGCAAGTTGGCTCTCGTCCTCAGCGGTCTCATCGGTCTTCAGAAACTTCTTGGATCCAAACACTCCTCCCAGTCTTACGAAGTAGTCGCTCACCCCTACCATTCCGAAGAGCACGGTCACTACGGCCGCAATCTTAAAGACGCCCCCGCGGACAACCTCGCCTACAGGGCGTACGCTCCCCAATCATAGCCCCCTAAAAATTAAAACCAAAAAAATCCCTCCTTCCCTTTATAATTTACTTTTAATTATTGAAAAAAAAAAAACCAAACCAAATATCCCCGTGCCAAATCTCAGGGAACGATAAGTTGACTCGATTTTAGAGTCCCCTATAATATTATTATTTTATAATATAATAATAATTAATTTTTTTGTATTAATTTAAATAATTTATTGAATTTCGTCTTTTTTTAACTTAATATTGGATCCAATTGATGTTACGTTAGACTGGAGAGCGGACAGACTAGTCGGACAGCTGGACAGTCGGACCAACTCTAGAACGACTGAATCTCTTTCCTTTTTCGTTTTGTATATAGTTCCTTCCTTCTCTTTCTTCTTTACCTTTTTCTTTCTTCTCCTTATAATTTTTTATTTAAAAAAACAAAATAAAGTAAAAAAAAACTTTTTTGTACAAAAAAAATTGTATTTCTTGTTTATTTTTTTAAAAAAAAATCTTACCTAGAAACCAGATTCAGAGTTAACATGGTGCCTAAGACAATAGTCACATCTTCTGGAGCTATGAATCAATGAATGAAGCTATAAATCAAGGAAGCTATTCATAGCTAGGGATAGCTAAGGATGAAACTATATGAATGAATCAAGGTTGAGGTCATAGGTTCAATTCCATGCCTTGGCACTTTTATTTACATGAATCACTATTGATCACACCCTATTAGCATCGGTGGTACACATAAGTGTGTGAAGTGGTTCAACTCCAACACAAGGTTTAGTTAGCAGGACCCAAATAGTGGCCTGATTGCTATGCACCAATTAGTGGTTTGTCATCCCCTTTCTACTACAACTATGACTATCATGTCATTCAGATCTTCTGAATGACATACCTAATAGTTATATAGATAGATGATATAATTTACACATATGATGTTCATATTGATAAAATAGTCTTCATATCATTTGATGTTCACATTGAACATAATACCAAATGGCGGTCACATTTATTGGTACAAGAATAACTTTGAATTAATTGTTTGGCATCTATTGAATTATTGAATGAAAACAGTTGAAGGTAAGGTAGCAGCTTATAAAAAAAATGGTACATCAATATAATTATAATCTTTACGATTTAATACAAATTAGCTCATAGCTCATACTTTACATACACAAATACGAGTTAGTTTATACAGTCCACAAGAATCATATAAAAACAACGACTTACTACTTGATAACGATCTATAATGATAAATAGTACACACTAAAAAATAAAAAAAAAATAAAAAAATAAAAACACTAGTTCTTTAATTGGAAATAATCTACAATTTTTTTAACCACGACATACATAAAAATTTCGACGATCGTTTCATTCTTTAGTTCATACTATGATAATTTTACAAAGACTGTGTAAGATAAATTATTTTTAATTTAACCACCCGTGTGTGCTTTGATTTAAGTGTTAACTAATTATCATTATGTTTGATTAACATAAAATATTATCGGTCAATGTAATCAATTTTGTGTGATCACTCTAAAACGACATTTTTTTTCTCTCCCATTTAATGAATTCCTGGCCAGAAATTTGTTTCAGATGTTAGGGATATTTTTTGTCTTTTTTGTCGGTCAGTCTGTCATGTAACTGTTTTTGTGCCACTATTTATAAAAATTAAAAAAAAAAAACTCGTCCCATTTTAATTAAATTTGGAAGGTAGTTTCAAGCTTATGTATCCATTTGTTAGTACAAAAACCGTTTCAGATTACATTATTCTTAAATACACAATCCCGATTTTCGAACCAAAAATTTTAAAATTATTAATGCATCGAATATAAGACTGTTTCAAAAGGAAAATTTTCCGTTCAATAACAACTTGTTTACACTTCAAATTTAGGTAGTCTACCATGGTCATTGTTAAAATATTAAGTCTTTATTTAGATGAATGGTCCATTTGAATCGTTGTTTAGATGTAAGACAGACACCATACCTGGCAGAAAAATAGCAAGGTTAGATTTTAAAAATTAAAGTTTGAAGCAAACAATAAATAAATAGGTACTACTGTACATCTTTCAATCAAAATCTTATCAGAAATTGAAAAAGTTAAAATTCCTGAAAATTAATGAAAATGGAGGACATTGATATCCCGGCACAATTCAGATAATTGGAAATAAATAGTAAAATAGAAAATATCTCTGCAGTACTCTTAAAAGAGAAGTTCGTAGAAAAAAAGGTTGTTATATCTGTTACACCTAAATACATCGATTGTAAGACGCACCACGAATAGACGCATCCTGATTATCGCGATGCAATAACGGGGAAAAAAAATGCGTCTTATATTCGAAGCAATACAGTAATAACATTTATATATAACGTCACTTAAAACTTAAATTGCGTATCTTAAATGGCCTTTTTTTTCTGGAATTCTTAAACCCAATTTGTTGATAGCTTATCAATAAATGCATTAGGCCTAATGTGGTGAATGCAGCGTTTGGAATTCAATTATAAATGATCAAGTGTTTGTGGTTTCTTCCAATAAACCATTGATTTCAAATAACTCTACATTAAGTAATCCAAATGACATTTGGAATCATCTTGAATGCCATTTAACTGTTAAATTTCTTTTTTAAGTTTTTGGTATTAGTCATACTACGGAAAGTTCAAATTTTAATTTAAATCAAATTATAATTATTATAACAACAGGAGACAGACTGAGAAAATAGACTCCAGCGCCGTGACATGAACCACGGGCCTCTATATACAAGGTACTAATGGGGTACTTTATAATTATAAGCTATAATTCTCGGTCTAGTTCTATTGTCTTCAATATCGTCTGCTAGACTTGTGGAAAATTGAAAGCTTAATTCGGGACTAGGTATCGTTACTGACAGAGGAAATTATTCTTCAGTTTAGCTCAGTTGGTAGAGCGCTATACTGGAAAGAAAGAGGCCTGTGGTTCAAGTCCCGGCGCTGGAGTCTTTTTTTCTCTGTTTGTCTCCCATTTTTAATAATAATTATAATTTAAACTAAATTTAAATTAAAACTTAAAACCATTGATTTCAATTAACTCTATATAAAGTCCAATTGACTTCATCACGACATGTTCTTGAATGCCATTTAACTGTTGGATTACTTCAATGATTGATTTTTTTTTTTTTTTTTTTTTTTTTTTTTTTTTTTTTTTTTTTTTTTTTTGCATAATTACAAAACGTTGTGCAAACGTGTATTTAGCATAGTGACTTCTCAGATTATACTGAAACCAAATGAGATATCAATACCATAACAAAATTACATTTTACAAAAAGAAATATAATCGTGCACTAAAAAGGAGGAAATAATTTCTTTCAACAGCCACAGTACTATGAGTGATCACAGTATATGCGCATTTCAAAAAATTATAAAAGCATGGAGCAGATACCAACAAATTACCAAAAACACTTTAGAGTGACTAATACTATTATCGTCAGTGTTATCCTAGATTCCTCATAGTTAATGAAATCATCTAAAATCATCTTAATGTGCAATACAAGTTAACGTGGCTACTACGTTATTAATTATTGAAGTTACATTAAATTTAATTAGTAGTTGGAAGGTGGATCGTGCATTGGTAAGTCCAAACTGCAATATAGGTAGTTAGGATATAAGGGAATAATAAAGTAAATGTACTGCGTATGCTGGTTTGCAAGAACTGTTTAAGAAAAAGAAACTACAAGAATAAATTTGCGCGCTTTCATAATTCTTCTTTTTTTTCCCCTAGTACAGAAAAAAGAAGAATTCTTTTCCTTAACGTACGATTAGCGTGTTTGTTTACATTTAATAAAATTAATTTGTAGTTTTTTTAATTAAAGTAACTGTTATAATGGGTGATTTAAGTGATTAGTACGAAATCGAGGTGAGTAATACGCCTCCCGAAATAATTAATTCGGCACAAAATACAACTAATGAATTAATGTCATCTTTATCAAAAGAGATATACAAACTTAAATACAAGAAGTTAATTTTTTCTGTATTAATTATTAAAATCTAACAATCGTAGATAAAGTACGGTGTGCAACTCGTGTGAAAACTTCATTTTGCATTGCTCGTGTGGTTTTACTATTCCCGCTGTCTCTCGGGTGCAAACTCCACACTCGCATGCAAAATGCTACTTTCCGCACTCGACGCGTAATTTACTATTTACAAACGATACGTCTCAAACCCACTGTATTTTAATAAACTGTACAGTAACATTTTTTTTCCGGGGGGCTTTTACACCTTAAGACTCAGACCATTTTGGTGGGCCCATCGAACAAACCCGGGTTAGGGACCGAAATCTTTACACTTGTGTGAAGAAGTAGTCGATAACCATGACTCCCCTTTTAGTAGTGTTACAACCAGAAGTGTCACCAGGCGCCACTCTTTCGAGGAGCTTCCCATTTATTTAAACAATGCTGGGTTGACATTCAGTGGGGGGCCCAAATCGAACCCAGAGTTGTGGTCAGAAGCGTTCACCCATCCATCTACTGACCCTGCTCGAGGCTGCTTAACTTGTTTTATTACACGGCATGCGCTCTAGCCTCTGATCCACCCAACAGTAACAATTTAGTGTCAATCCAACATTTTGATCCAAATATAAGCAATAACACAATACCCTGCCCTAGAGGCTTAAAATATTTTTCTCAACAGCCTTCTTTGCAGACTCGTCAATTGTGAATTTTGGCAGCGGAACTTCTGCTGTCTATTAAATTCTGAGTCTGCCAAACTTTCCAGTCCCAAATAGTTTTTTGGAAATGATATTTTAGTTTAGCATTGCCTTTGCCTCCAGCCTCTAGACATTCTTTTTAGAACTAACAGAGAATCGCGATAAGACACTGTTTTTATAAATGTCAGCAGGACCACTTCTTATAGCTTTGTTTCCTAAAACACAAAGACATTTCTCGTTTATAAACGTTATCTTTCTACTGACATTAACGAAAAAAGATTAACGTGTTTTATACCCTGATGTCATAGCCTTTCGTGCCACATTCTGATACTAACGGTATTTTATCTAGTTAAAAACTTTTCTGGCCAGCAACAGCAGGAACTGGAGTTTTCTGTAAAAATATATGTAATGTAAACCAATAATGTGTAGTTTCTTTATCTTCAACAAGAACGAGTTAATACTTAAATAGTCTTGGCATGGGATTCGGGTTGTTCCCTCATGGTGTCATGGTTAGCGAGAAAATCTGAAGACCAAAAGGTGTCCAGGTTCGTACCATGCTAAATTAATAAAAAACTAAAATCAACTCAAGCATAAGAACAAAGTTCATATATTGCATTAAACTACTCTTCATATAGAGATGTAGTGCAACAGGTATTACAGCTGATGGTATAAGAAGCACATGATCCAGAAACATTGTTAATAGCAATTAGCAACATCAATATAACAAGCCAGATAATAATTATTAAAGAAGTAGACAATATCTTTAAACATATTACATATTGCTTCCGAGCTTACCGAAGGGAACGGAAGCTATGTGATCGTTCTAAAAAACGAAAATTGTTTGTCTCCGATGTCTAACATTTCACGACAGAAATCCGTTTTAGAATTCAGGGAGAATTTTGGGTCACATGACTGTCTGTCTGTCTGTCATCACATCATACTAGCTTCGGCAGTACAATGTACGTAGGCAGTACATGAGGTATGATGTATAAAGTGGCTGGAACTCTCTACCACGGGTATGGTAAAAAGGGCTTAAGTGATGCCCTTTTTGGAGATGAAATTATATGAAGCACCTTATGAAGATCGACACAAATCCCTGACTCTATGAAGTAAAATAAAGGGCTTAGAGCGTATATATTTTTGAAGAGTGCTAAGCTATCATCAGAACCAGCTATATAGCTTGATGAGAGATCAGCTAGTATTCTATAAAGCCACAACTATGATAGTATGAACATTTTCATACTACTACGTGTTTATGGTTCGCACGGTAAATAGTGTCATTTCAGTAGAGATACGTAGCAATTGGAGCAACTGTTTCAATGATCGCAGAGTGATAATTGACTATGTGTGCTCCAGGACCAGACTAATTGTTCTATGGAAAACAGAACTATACTAATATATTAAACAAAACTAAGCAGGGCCTTGCGATGACGGCAGCCTTAAAGACAAGAAGTCGTCTTTTTGATTGCATGTTGAAAGTCGTTTAAGGAAGGAATTGATAAAGGTAATGCAAGTCAAATGGACTTTAATCTTGGTTGTGACCAAAACCGAAATTGGAATGAAATTTGCAGACAGACAGACACAAGACCAAAAATGTCCCCCGATGTCTGAAACGGATTTCTGTCTTGGAATTTTTAAAATCGGAGACATAAAGCTTTTCCGTTCTCAAAAGTGATCACACTGCTTCCGTTACCTTCAGTAAGCTCGAAAGCAATATATAAAAAATAAAAAGAAGAGTCTACATAGCCTGTAAAATATCATTATGGTAAGATATCTTTGTAAATATAATGAGTGGTACACATAATAACGCCTGTTGTTATTAATATACAGACAATTTTATTGTAAAATACATTATATTTTTTTATACATTATTGAGTCTAAATTAACATAATATAATTTATTAAAATGAACGCTCTATTCACTTCTATTTCGCTCTAGCTTCTATTTAGTTCCAGTGAATAATAACAGACGTGGTGTGAAGTCAGGTTACTGTGTTGCTCCATTAGCTGCATAAATCTTATAATTAACATTCGTAACCTAATATACGCCCCTTCACTTAAGTAACTACCCACATGGCAATATGTTACCATATTATGTCTGTTGTCAGAAATCTAACCCGGAACCTCCTGATTTTAAACCGTAAATGATAGCAATGAGCTACCAGAGCCCCCAAATCATATATGGGTAGATTTTGTTTGCGATTTGTTTCTTTAGCCCTACTAAGAAATATTTTATGCTATTTTATATCTATTAACCCTTTCGAGACTACGCCCACATATATGTGGGTGACCAGGGTGGCCTCTCCAGGCCTATGCCCTCATATATGTGGGTGACCAGAGTGGCCTCTACAGGCCTATGCCCCCATATATGTGGGTTGCATTTATTTTTATTTCTAGGTCTCTCTACGAGTTTCTATTGACTACATTATACTTACAGCGCTATCTTTTGTTGGAATAATGTATTAAGAAGGTTTTTAAAAAAATTCGGTAGGTTTCAGGCAAATATTCTCTGATATATTGAATGACATATATAAAAAGTTGAAAAAATTATTCATTTTTTTTTGAACAGCTGTATCTTATTTATTTCAGCGTAAATATTGCATTCTAGTGCTATTTTATGGTTCTACAGTTTACTAAAAGTAATTCCCTTTTTATCTAATAGATGTCAGACGAGTCTCTATTTTTGTATTGATAGACATACATAGCCATGTTTATAGCTATATATGTATAGCTATAGCATCTCTTGACTATCTCCTCCCTTCTCCCCTTTTCGTTCCTAGAACTTTATTGTAAAATAACCAACCTTTTGAAGACATTATTTTTACAAACATGATTTATTATGTTATTTTTGTTTTCTTCTAGCTTTTATACTGTTTACACCTCTTTTATAATTCGTATACCGCCTTTTTTTTATACCGACTTGGGACACGAACTGTTTTATCGGAATAATTAGCTTATGGACTATTTTATTTTCCGTTTTTTTCTCTTTTTCTTCTTTTTTTCAACTTATAAAACATTATATGAAATATGTATTAATAAATATATATATCAATATTTATATAACGAAAGAAAAAAAGAAATGATAGTATAATAAGATTGAAGCCGTCGGCAAAATTGATGTAAAAAGTTTTTCGTTGCGTATGTTATGTATGTATCGTTACAGAATAAAATGTAGAAGATACTATTACGTAATTTATGATAAAATACATGGCATACGAATAAATAAAAATATATAAAAGATATATATATAATTACGTTAAAAAATTAAATAAAAAATTAGTATAAAAGTATAAAAACATTGAAGCCGTCGGCAAAATTAATGTTAGGATTTTTTTTTAACACATAAAATGCGCTACTTACAGAATAAAATGTATTGCCTACTTTATAATATAATAAATGGAATAAGAATAAATAAATATATATAATTACGTAAAAAAGATATAGAAAAAAAAAAATATGAAATAATAAAAAGATTAAAGCCGTCGGCAAAATTGAAGTAACGATTTTTTTGTTGCGTATGTTATATTGTCTTTTGTTACAGCAAAAAATATAATAATTATAAAGAAAATTAATAAAGCACTTTTCTAAATTAAATGTATGCAATATAAAATAGGTTTATTTTCTTTTTTTTCTTAAGTAAATACAAAAAATTATATATGTCACTCAATAAATTAAAGATACCTTCATTTTTTTATGAAAAAAATATACAAAAGAAAGGTACAAGTATGTAGATTTCAAAACAATTATTAGTTTTGGTGTCAATTGATTACGAGAGGAGAAATAATATAAATATTGGTGAAGGGTTGAAGGTTGGGGAAGAAGAAAAAAGGAGTGAAAATAACCCCGTCTGGGGTAGGCACCATGCTAGAAACTCGTCCGTCCACCCAAGCAACCTCACCAACTATAACTCCGTACTGAAAGGGTTAAAAATCCCGACGAAGCGTAGGACTTGACTGGTATAAGGAAAGTTCAGGACAAGGCCTAGCACTTGACTGATACAAGGAAAGTGCGGGACGAAGCATAGGACTTGACTGTTACAAGGAAAGTGCCGGACATGGCCTAGGACTTGACTGTTACAAGGAAAGTGCGGGACATGGCCTAGGACTTGACTGTTACAAGGAAAGTGCGGGACATGGCCTAGGACTTGACTGTTACAAGGAAAGTACGCAAGTGGTGCATGGTTCGAGGAGGTGGGTGGATATGGTGACGCAACTTGGATCCGTTTAGAAAGTTGTTTGACCAGGCATCAGTTGAATTTGTTTCAGACCTGATATGAGTTGTTTCCTCAACACTTTCTACTCATGCCCCCGGTCAGTCCTGCACCCAGCATCCTTCTCGTCTATCTCCGTCTATTTAATAAACTTCAACTTAAACAGACCTCGTATTTAAGCTTACTCTTTTGTAGGGTATGGAAGTGTTGTTAGATATTGTGGTGGTGCTAAGATATCGATATCGAGGTGTTGATAGATATCGTAGTGCTATTGAGATATCGAGGTGTTGATAGATATCGTAGTTGTATTGAGATATCGAGGTGTTGATAGATATCGTAGTGGTATTGAGATATCGAGGTGTTGATAGATGTCGTAGTGGTATTGAGATATCGAGGTGTTAATAGATGTCGTAGTGGTAATGAGATATCGAGGTGTTGATAGATATCGTAGTGGTAATGAGATATCGAAGTGTTTGGTAAGTATCAGGGTTTTGTCAGATATCGAGGAGTTGTCAGATATCGTAGTGGTACCGAGATATCCAGGAGTTGATAGATAAAGAGGTGTTGACAGATATAGAGGTTTTTGATAAATATCAGGGTTTATTTGTTAGATATCAGGAGTTGTCAGATATCGTAGTGGTATTAAGATATCGAGGTGTTATATATTGACGTGTTTGGTAGATAATAGAGTGGTTTTAGATATTGTAGAGAGTAGAGATCGTATACCTTTCCTTGATGTGCCATTATTTATCAAGGATGTATTAATATAATCATGCATTTATTTCCTTGGTATCCTAATTATGCATTTATAATTAAATGTATCAATGAAAACCCGAAACAAATGAAAAAATGGAAAACACAGGTCATTGTAATTGTATACTCGCAAATATAACTGCGTTTACTAAGATAGTTACCGGACAGATTTTTATTCTTTTTTACAAAGTGTTTTTTATTTAACTTAGCGCGTAGCCTTTCACGGGTTGGTTAATCCAAAATTTGGGTTTCCGGTAAAATTTTCGTTACGACGGAGTTGAAGTCAAACATTTGACTTCCACTTGTGGAAGCAGCTTCAGGTGCGGTGCATCGGGATGTGTTTGTTTGTATTTACATTACAATACAATATGAATGAAACTGGTCCAAAAAATGGAAGATCAACAGTGGCGTAAATAGCGCCCCCGCCCACCCCGCGGCACGGGTGGGGGCGCCTGCTTTAGGGGGCGCCGAAAAATGTGTAAACAATAATATTTAATAATAAAAATTAAAATTAACTATGTAGGCGGAATTATTTGGGAATTTGGAATTATTTTTGGGAGATAAAAATAAATGAGAGATAAAAGAAATAAATAGTTTAAAATCAGGGTGAGAATGTTATGGTTTAGAGAAGTGTTTTTTTGTTGTTTTTTTTAATATATATATTTTTCACATTCACCTCATATTCAATTTTACCACAGAAATGCATAAAAATGCTGTTTTGAGAGCTCATATTTTCAAAATTTTCCGGGGAAGGGGCCCTCCCCCGGACTCCCCTACATACTTGTACAATTTTAATGAAATTTGGACGGTGGCTTATTGGTCATCATAACTCATATAATTCTAAACCGTATGCGTCTATATCTTTTTCTTTCACGTGCGCAAAAAACATACCTAAATTAATTTACACCCATAATATCTTTAAATTTACTCATTTGATTTTTATGAAATGTAGATAGTTTATCGAAAGTAGCCCGCAGATAATCCCAGATTAATTTTAACCGTCTGCCTTCTTTANCAGTATTTAATAAATAAACGTTTTAATTTAAAAATAATTTGTTTATATTTTGTAATTATGTTAAATACGTTCAATGAAGAGTAGATCTTTAATTAAAAGAATAGTGGAGTCACTGGCCACACTGCCGCGTCATGTAAACATCCAACATCTATTATTATTGAAGTCATTCTAGATTAGATTAGCTACTTTTCTTGATTTATCCTAGTAACTTCTTTTCTTTTAAGCAATAGAATATATTTTTAATTCTTTTAGTAATGTGTCAGTAAAAATATAAATAATATATTATATTGGGTGCATTATTCATTCAGAAGTGATGTATATTATAAACGTGTTTTGTATTTTGTTGTTATAGATTCAGTTTGCTTTTTACTTATTCCGAAGTTTCTTATTTTAACATTAATTTTAGTTTTAGTTAATACATTTATTATCTTTATTAATATGAAATATAGTTATTAACTATTAGCTATGTTGTATAAATAAAGATAACATTTTAGCAGTTTCATTTTTCTTCCCCAAGTAGATAAAATATTGTATGCAACAAGGCAGCAAGGAAACATTTCTGACTCGTTTATTTATTGCCTGCCTCGGCTTCGCCTCGGCAGTTAATTATCATAGCCTATCCTCGCCTTCGGCTCGGAGGCTAATCTAATCACTTGTCAGTAAAATTCCATTTTGCTGCCTAGTTACATAAATAACTATTTCACATTCACCTCATATTCAATTTTACCACAGAAATGCATAAACATGCTGTTTTAAGAGGTCATATTTTCAAAATTTTCAGGACTCCCCTTCATACTTGTACAATTTTAATGAAATTTGGACGGTGGCTTATTGGTCATCATGAGTCATATAAGTCTAAACCGTATGCGTCTATATCTTTTTCTTTCACGTGCGCACAGGCATACCTACATTAATTTACACCTATAATTTATCTTCAGAATTACTCATTTGTTTTTTTATGAAATTTAGATAGTTTGTCGAAAGTAGCCCCCAGATAATCCCAGATTAATTTCAACCATCTGCGCTCATTAAAGTTTGCTAAATTGTTACTTTATTTCATGTAAGAAATCAAATCATTGTGGCTAATTTAAAATAAAAACAGTGAAAATTAAATAAATTAAACAATAATAAGTTTTAAAAGCATAAAATAATGTAGTATACAAAATAAGACGCCCAAAATTATGCCTTTATACTTTGTAAATCTGACAGCCTAGTTTGGCCAACCTATTCGTATTCACTAATGTCACTATTCCCTTTTCCCTTCACTTCCAGTTCAAGTGCATTCAGTCAGTAGGCGTAGGCATTCAGGCTTAGAGAACAGA
This sequence comes from Gerris buenoi, assembly GCA_001010745.2. NCBI lineage: Eukaryota > Metazoa > Arthropoda > Insecta > Hemiptera > Gerridae > Gerris > Gerris buenoi. The sequence continues at coordinate 81,134 of KZ652977.1, forward strand.
CCTAAAACTTACCCACTTACCTTGAGGGTAAGTTAATAGTAATAGTAGTACATTTTGGGTTTATAAATATAAAATCAAATCTGTAGGGTAATGCTAGCGCTAGCGCTGCTTGATTGTGATAACGATAACAGAATTAGATACATATTGTATTGTTTTGTTGTAGTCTGTTATCAGTGAACAAATCAGTGAACAATTTCTTCATCTTTCGTTTAATATAATTTGAAATACTTGTAACGTGACATATACTCGTATTACGAATTTTAATAAATGTATTTTACTATATATAAAAAAAACAGCCTTTTTTGATTAGTAAACAGTAAATTTTATAAAAGGGAAAAATGAGGGGAAAATTACATTTAAAGAGGGGAAAAAAGGTAAATTTTGATAGAAATAAAGGGAATTACTTAAAAGTAAAGTGGAAACACTGATGCCTGTAGCTTGAACAAAAACATACTATACCAGCTACTTGAACGAGTAAGCTACTTGCACTTGGATATGTTAAATGGCATGCCTGGCAAGCAAGCTGATAATAACCTAATAAAAGTCCTTTGGTATGCCAGTTACAGACAAATTCCCTATTTCAGCATGCAAGCTACTTCCCAATTTTACTTAAGTTCCCCAGTATTAACTTCATATATCAAAATAAGTACAGTGGCTAGGAATACATCTAGATTCTAGATAGACTGACTTGGAACTTACATACACGATTGATACACGGACGTTCCAAGACCCACCCTATACAGGGTTTTAGGCAGTTCTAATCTTCCACTAACGAACAAACTAACTTATATAATTATTTCATAAAAATCTACCTGAAACTACTGACTAGAACAATGAGGATCGATCAAGACTTTAAAATCCTAGAAAATCCAATTCCTCCAATCCATTATTCTTCATAAAGATGTCAATGCTCCTTCTTTTGTAGCCAAAAAACAATGACTCTAAACGTTCCCTTCATCCAAATCCTAGCATCCCTCCGATGTAAATCTTTTCATTCCGAACTCACCAACCATCGCAATGCTCTTGTCAATCCTAGACGTCTTGAGACGAAATGACCCAGAGAATTACTTGATTAGGGATACCGCCAGTGGATGGTCTTTCCTTATGAGTGCGGCTGTGTGAATCCTTTATTATATTTCAGTATTTATCTGCTATTATTATTTTATTTTACTTTTTAGGGTTTTGTAGATACTTCTCAAAACCCTTATGCCGAGGGTGATGTGTCCGTCTGTCCGTCGCTCTTTGGTTCATAGGGCCCGAACCGTTCAAGCGAACGTGCTGAAATTTGGAACCCTGGTGCAACTTTTTGACCCAACCAGAGGAAAAATATACAGAAGTCCATAATTAGATTTGCGCATGCGCAATTCAAAAAAATGTGGTAAACTCAAAAATTTACATTTTTTTAAATTTTTGAGTGGGGTATCAAATGAAAGCTGCTGAAGAGTAGAACA
>KZ652977.1:106833-117094 GCA_001010745.2 Gerris buenoi
CAAATTTGCTGAAAACGCTAGTGTGCAAATTTTCATCAAGATCGGACTAAAACTGTAGATTTGTATAAAGGACATACCTACCCACAGACTTTCATCTTTATATATATATATAGATTAATATTGAATATCTTTATCAAATGTATCATAAAAATTACTTATCGTCGGCGGGGAATCGAACCCGACATCTCTCTCTCTCTTTACATTCCAAAAACAATTTATATGGTTTGATTCTTTCAAAAAAGTTTTTCAAACAAAATCGCCGGAACCGTTTTTGAGAAATATTTTTTCCCTCGTCATTTTAGAGTTTTGTCGAGTAGTGCCCAAAATTTGGAGCTAAAATTAATTTTTCGATTTCACCTCAAGGTATAACGAACATGTATGCCAAATTTTAAAAGGTATATTTGACATGTATGCCAAATTTCATCGAAAATTGCGCAGTATAGTTTATGCTCCATGCGTCTGCCCAGACTACATACTACAGACCAGACTGCAAAAAAAGAGGGGATTTTTAAAAAGGACAATTTTTAAAGCCCTTCATTGGACTCAGGGTACCCCAAATCAAATTTTCATGTTATATACTTACAAATATAAGAGAGTACAAATAGGAAAAATTACGCAGTATGTGCACTGTGCACTTTGCTGGTTAGTCCTTAGTGCGGTTATTATTCAGTTAAACCACTAATAAGCCACTTTCTAGGGAAAGCCTTGTATCCAAGATACATAATGATACAGCAGAATGACCAATCTACCCCCTAACCGCTAAAGCTATCACTGGGAAATGATCAAAATAATAATAAGAATCAAATACCTTCAAACTCCGCGACATGCAAAAAAGTTATTTGAGTGATAGACAAAGGAACGAAACTATAAGGGTTTATTTATTTTTTTATTTTTTTACCAACATAACCCTTAAAATGACTAGTTTGCCTTTTGACTATTTTCCAAGATAATTCTACACATCTGCAAGTAATTATATGAATTGGTTTGAACAACCAGTCAAAATAATAAGTAACAAAGCTACGGCACCATCAAGTAGAGATAATCCAAATAAACAAGTAAGGCGCGCTTCACGTAAGTACATCAGGCAATAATCGCCGGTTTCTGTACGATTAAGTTTAAATATTAAGTGTAATAGTTGCATACTCATTTCAACTCTTCAAGACCTTTATATTGATGTATAACATGCCATGGTAACTAAAAACTTTTTTTAAGACGCCCGTTATTTTGGCCGCCATCTTGAAAATATTACGTGTGTTATTTTAATAGGTGCATATTCTTTTTCTACACTTCAAGACCTTTAAATTGATGTATAACATGACATGGTAACTAAAAACTTTTTTTTTAGTCCCCCGCCATATTGACCAGGCCACCATCTTGGAAATATTAAGTGTAAAAACTCCAAAATTTGTCCAGCTGTCTAAAACGCCAAGATGTACCTGTGTGCCAAATTTCATGTTTCTAGCTATAGTAGTTTATGAATTGAAACAAGCCAACTGTTAGACAGACAGAGCCGTTATATAAGGTTTCTTTTTTTACTTTGTACAGAAACCTAAAAGTTTGCTGCCGATGTTTTATGATTTCGCTATAAGTGAATATAAATATCACTGCAAAACACCGTTCTTGCCCCGGGCGAAGGTAAGCCTAGTTGGAACTAGGCTTACCTACAGTCTATAAGATTAGAGTTGGCACAATCAACAGGTGGGAAAATTTTGAGGGAAACGATTTTATTGGTCCCCCCATGTTGAATGCAACTTCAGGAAAAAAATGCTCTACTCTACCCCTGTTCCACAAAAAAAAAATATAACATGGCAAAACCGATTTTCCCTTTTTATAACCCCAAAAACCTCCATGTTTTTAGTTTCCCGCTTTCGATTGTGCCAACTCTAATCTTATAGACTGAAGTTACACGAACACCTGAAATTACTATTACCATAATATGGCACTCCACTTGAGTTTGTATGCAAATAGTCTGCCGATTAGTGTGGCACATAGCTTCCTCGCATCCTATAACATAACATACTCTATTGATTTCATGCGCTTACAACCCATTATTTTCTAATTTATTTGTTTCCTCATTTTGCTTCGAAGCTTACCAAAGGTAGCGGAAACTATGGAATCGTTATGAAAAACGAAAAATGCTTCTGAATTAAAATATTCCAAAACAGGATTACGCAAGGCCGGCGCGACCTGAGGCGCCTGAGGCCTGAGGGGAGCCGCAAAATACTTGCCCACCATGAAGTCAATGTTTTACAAAGAAAGATAGAAGTATAACTTTAATTAGGAGAGATCTCAGGGGCGGATCAATGGGGGAATGGGAAATCCCCCCGAAAAAATAGCAATTGAATAAAATAAGGTTGAACATTTCTTTTTTATTATTTTTCATATCCATTTAAAACTAATAATATAATTATTTTGCTAATAAATGAAATTATTATTGCTTATAGAGCAATAGTCAAGTGCATATTAACATTTAAAACTGCGATTCCCACTTACATGTTTATGTGGGATTCAAACAATAAACTATTTTGTGTTTTTTTTATTTGCATACTTTAATGGTTGATGGTTGTTTGTTTATATACTTAGTTGAGTGTGCATCCCCTTGTTCAGTTGCTGTTTAGGACGTTGTGACGTGGATTGTGTGACGTGGAATCAAGAAGAATTTAAAATATTTAAAAAAAATTTTGTCTAATAACTATTGGTGTAAATGTGCATGTGAAAGAGGAGCTTGATTAATATTGGGATCTACAATAATGGGCTAATTTTTACCTAAAATTCAAACTTCATGAAAATCAGACGAGTATTTTTTTAGAGTTAGTTCACAAAAATTAACGACAGACTGACAGACCGACGACTGACATACAGACACGAGATCAAAATCAATGACAATTGAGTAAGTAAAAGTAATGGAGAGGTTATTCGTGTAACTTACTGTGGATGTAAGCGAAGAAATTTAATTTTTAGAGGTTCCTTGTTTACATAAAACCGCTCGAGCTCGAGGATGGCTCACTAATGATTATTATAATTTAATTTAGCTTCTTTCCGCAATCTTTTTTATTCTAGGATAAAAGAAAGAAATCTACTCCCTGCAAGTTAATTTAATATACTATGTAACTTGTTTTCTATACATAACTAATATTCAACCACCGCAGCCAACTTTAGTGCCGGTGATGCGAAAGAAATTAATGTTAAATAGAAAAAGTCAGTAACTTTAAATCTAAACGAAGCTCTGAGAATCTTAGATGACATTTGGTTGTTATTACGAAAAAAGAAAATACAATCGTTATAATAGATAATATATATTTTCTCTTATTTCAAGGACGACAACACTGTTGAATGGACGCATCCTTGATTATCTGGAGCAAGTGCACAATGGCTAACTAGACGAAGCATTCAGCCGATAGACAGATCTAACTCATTAAACGTAATTAATTTCCAATTAATTTTACTTTGCTGTATTTTCCCGACTTTCTCTTATCATCTTATTAGTAGATAGTTGATAAGATCTTGAGTAGATTGAATTGATAAATACACAGGAGTCTATGTCAAGTTTGCATCTAACTATATATCACGCAATTTATTGGAGTGGACAGATTTTATCAACCAAACTGCACCTAATGTGTAGACAGGGCTTGACAAGATACGATGAGATAAGATTGAAAGATTAAAGCAAAAATGATGTGATTTCATTATAGACATGTAGCTTTCAAGCACAATAATGACATTTTCTAATAAAATAAGATAATATTCAATATTTACACGTTTTTTACCATTCTGAACCATTGTTTGAAATAAAAATCTTAATAACAATAATTACAAGGTAAAAATAACTTTTTATATACTAAAATTTTCCGAAAACGAATTAAATTCCGCTCAAAGATGGCTGAAAGTATTAAAATAATGCATTGTCATCGTGTTCTGAGCTACTCTAAAAGTTTCAAATGTCTAGCTGCTCGGGAAGTTAGTTAAACATCGATTGCAAGATTTGTACTGGACCCACAAACAAACAGACAAAAAAGAAAGCAAGCTAATAAAAACGTAGTAAAATAGAAAACTTTTCCTCTTGGATACTCTATCTTGGCACACAGTGTATATTATAATTCAAGAAAAGAAAAAGGAAAGTGCTCTTAAGATTAAAAAGAAAACAATTATCAGATGAATAGGAAACGGAAAAACTTAAAACCGAAAAGTAATCGAAAGTGAAAATGTGTGAGATTCTCAACAGGAAATGACATAAGAAGTCGTGAGAATTAAAACTGTTCTGGGATTCAGTCTCGGACTACTTTATCTGCTCGCGTGAGGGATTACCACCGGAACCTGTCAGGATTACCTTCTCACTTGATAACAACCAAGATCTCTCACTCTGATAACGCTCAGGTTAATTACCTTCAGATACAAGGAAAACAAAAACCAAACTGTCCCTGTAAATCACGAAAAGTGAAAACTATCCAATAACCATCTACGTCGTAAAAATAATATTAACAAATAATAAAACATAAAACTATATTGTGTAATAAAACATAAACAATGTTAACAAGGTACAGTTGTAAGATAATATTCAAGTGATCTTAAACACATAAACATACGAAAATATCCATAAGTTTTTTTTTAATTTTATTACAAGTAAAGTGTTTAATTAAACATGTATTTATTCTAAAACCACTATTGTTATGTAAATTCTCGTTTCGAAGAAGATTGCTAATTTACAACTGTACAATCAATACATCGCTCGTCGCTCGTTAAAAAAATTCGTTTTCATAAAATCAGCTGGGCTGTTTTGGTCCTAAATTAATTTTAAAATATTAAGTTACATATTTTAATAACTTTTAATAACGAAAATATTGGGTTTTTTTTTTTGTTTTTTTTTTAGAGTTAAGAACTGTTGGTAAAACTGAAGAATACGGTGCTGTGAGGGGAAGAGGTTAGAAAAGTGTGCAGTGTGGGCCTTACTGGAATGTATTATTTTGACAAGGGGATACCAACTCTCCAATGTGCAAATCAGTACATATGATTACTCAAATATATAGGATCCTTTCGTCTTCGTCCCTATAAACTAGGGTGGAAAGTTAATGTTTTCTCTCTTCTGGAGGAAAAACACTTTTGTCACTCTCGCTTCCTGTCCTTTGACTTCCGCACGAAAAACCGCCAACGAGGTGAGCAACGGGAAGCGCGAGTAGCAGGAGCATGGGCAGCGCATTTAACCTGTTGACATTCTCGCGCTACTATACTTCATGTCCACTTCCCTGCTCACGCTCACTGTCATGGAAGTGGGCTAAATGTAAACAAGGCATAACGTTGAAGTTTAAAAGTTGGGTTATAGTGACGTGGATTGTGTGACGTGGAATCAAGAAGAATTTAAAATATTTAAAAAAAATTTTGTCTAATAACTATTGGTGTAAGAATGCAACTTCAGGAAAAAAATGCTCTACTCTACCCCTGTTCCACAAAAAAAAAATATAACATGGCAAAACCGATTTTCCCTTTTTATAACCCCAAAACTACCTCCACGTTTTTNCGTTAAAAAAATTCGTTTTCATAAAATCAGCTGGGCTGTTTTGGTCCTAAATTAATTTTAAAATATTAAGTTACATATTTTAATAACTTTTAATAACGAAAATATTGGGTTTTTTTTTTTGTTTTTTTTTTAGAGTTAAGAACTGTTGGTAAAACTGAAGAATACGGTGCTGTGAGGGGAAGAGGTTAGAAAAGTGTGCAGTGTGGGCCTTACTGGAATGTATTATTTTGACAAGGGGATACCAACTCTCCAATGTGCAAATCAGTACATATGATTACTCAAATATATAGGATCCTTTCGTCTTCGTCCCTATAAACTAGGGTGGAAAGTTAATGTTTTCTCTCTTCTGGAGGAAAAACACTTTTGTCACTCTCGCTTCCTGTCCTTTGACTTCCGCACGAAAAACCGCCAACGAGGTGAGCAACGGGAAGCGCGAGTAGCAGGAGCATGGGCAGCGCATTTAACCTGTTGACATTCTCGCGCTACTATACTTCATGTCCACTTCCCTGCTCACGCTCACTGTCATGGAAGTGGGCTAAATGTAAACAAGGCATAACGTTGAAGTTTAAAAGTTGGGTTATAAACTTGAAAGGTTTGCTCCAACAACCCTATTACTTGAGGGGTGTTTAGACGATTCAATTTCATTGCTTTATATGACTGAATGGCACACTTTTAATCTAATTGAACCCTTTTATTCTGATTAGACGAAGCAATCAAATTGAATCGCCAGCGAGGTAAAAAAAAACTAGCTAAAAACATAAACATAACCTATGCAGATAAAACCTTCTGTTTCATCAAAAAGAAAACGAGCTATTTGCATAATTCAATTTTATGTCTCCATTCAATGGTTGCTTAAAAAGTTTAACTTGTTCAACTTCTCTGCAATTGGCAACAGCAATTAGCAATTTCATTGAATTAATGCATTCATATTACAATTTCATTAATTCCGTCATGTTTCAATCTCAAGGAGCAATGAAATTGAACGTCTAAACGCACCTTTACATCGTCCCACAGTCCCACGGATCATGCGGAAACCGTTTAAGTCAATAGAACGAGCATTTGCAATCTTTTGAACTAACTTTCGCAATCGCGAATGGATATTCAATTATCGGTCATGAGTCATTTAGCTTGTTCGGTCAAGTCTTCTTCTTTGTTGTTTAGAGTAAGAGTTGTATGACCAGATAGAAAGGACGGATAAAAAACCCACGATCTTGTTAGTGGACTATTCGCTTTCGACCCGTTAACCGGAACGACTGACTTTGCCATCTCTGAGAGCTAATCTCCCATAACTCTTCATACAACTCGTCAAGTCTATTTGGGTTTAACGTGTTTCTTGACAAAACATTAGAGTTTATAGAACCATATCAGGCATGGAAACTTTAACACGGGAATCTAACCACCATCTTTACAAAATAGCTCACAGTTCTTTAACTTTGAAATGCTCAGTGTCCGAGCTCATCGACTGACGCAGGCACAGACAGGTAGACGTTGGCTTAGTTGGGATAAAGATGGGGTAAGTGTGTTGTCAGATATGTATATTCCTCTTACCCTTGTGATGTGTGAATGGACCACCAATTTTCGATGAAACATTGGCCTGGCCAAGGTTCGTAAATGTATTGGCGTTAGCTTAAACTGCATTGAGATGAGAGTGTGGCGAGTTCGTAGCAAGACATTAGAATTCTTTCTTGTAATGTGAGAAAGAACCGTGCAGCCGTTTGCTGCAGTCTCTCTAGCAGCCTGCCCCGAAGAATAGCTCAGTGGAGAAGGGGGTGGGTTTTTTTTAACTTGATTCTCTCAAAAAAACTAAATAATAATTTTACCTTCTATAATCAGTGCTTAGGCGCCACGTTATTTCGTCTGTCCAAGAAAACTTTAGATGGGTGAAATAACGAAATCCCCTCCAAGTTAAGAATAGGAAAATAAAAGAAAAAGTTCATTTAACACCTACGGCTTTACTGTCGTATATTTTTAACGAATAAAAAAAAAAACGATAAAGAAATTATAATCACTCTTACTATAAAATCATTATTAACTAAAAAATAACTATGCTTCGCACTATCAAAGGAAAAAAAAGTTACTACTCCAGCTCATCAAATAAAATGTGAGAGATATGTAATTAAACTGTATAACTAGAAATAATGTATATAAAATCTAGATATAGATAGGTTGCGGCACGAGCCATAGACTTCGGAGACAATCAAACGGGTCAACCCAAACTCCGACACATATCACCACACCTGACTAATTACCTGACTGACTGCCGCCTCTCCACTCACTCACTCCCTGACTCGACCTCCGGACTACGCTTCCCTATCAACAACACAACCTCCGCTCTGGACTACGATTCCTAAAAACAAACCAAAGACCATTCCAATGAAGACTACAAAGATCAGGCGTCCCATCACTCCGAAGCTTCAGCTAAACTCGGTTTATTGTTGTCAAAGGCGCGTCCACCTTTAACCACAATAAACAACAATGTAGCGATTACACAAGTAGACCGCTACAACCGCCAATGTTGATTCAAACATTGGTCTGGCTATTTGAGTTAATATGTGGAGCCAGCTTAAAATGCATTCCAGGAAACCTAACAAATAGGAAACCTTCCGTTTGATACTTGTGACAACTGACTGTGCATGTTAGGCAAACTACAAACCGGTACTTGGTTTTAGCTGAGGATCGTATGAATCGTACGATAATCAATAAGCAAACGATCCATGCGTAGGGCGTAGATTGGAACAATCTGGAGGACACTTCAAAACACGGCCCTAAGTCGGGTACGAACATTTTTTATCCGTTGAGCATGCCTGTGCACGTGATGTTCCCACATTCCCACGGACTGCTTCTGCTTGGATGGAACAAACCTAAAGCTTAAGTTTATAACCTTACAGTTTAGGCAATGCCATATTTTGTATAGTTATAGACAGATCTACCTTTGAAAACATAATTATAACTTAACAATTGATACTATCTTTTCGAAGTAACTGACAAAGTTTTGAGTAAAAGTGTGTCGAATTTCCCTAAGCAAGATGAAGGTAGATGTGACGCAGGCTTTTAGTAGTTATTTAAAACATAAAAAGAAAACCTCTGTGAAGTACGTCGACACGTCTTGTCTGCATTATACACGCCTTCTTACTTCAACTGAAAGTGAAAACTCCACAGGAAAAACTTCATAATAATTACACAACTTTTCCAACAAGTAAACAGAGTAAAACTGTTATGGAGGAGACTGCTTCTGTTTTAACTCAGAACTCAGTTGCAAGTTGCAAAAAAAGCTCTCATCATGAGTAACTCCATTGAGAGAGAGCCAGCGTGGCCGTGTGGGTCAAACCTGCTCGGCCATCACTGAATCATGAGTGGAACGAGATGGGGTTCGATTCCTCGCCGTGACGCTCTGATTTATATGGCTCACTATTGATCACATCATACTCGCTTCGGTGGTACAAAGTATAAATGTATGATGTGTGAAGTGGCTGGAATTCTCTACCACGGGGCGTAAAAAGGGCCTAAGTGATGGCCTAATTACAAGGTTCGAACAAGTAGTTCGTCCTACCCGTTCTAGTTGGAAGAACTAGACTACTACTACTAGCTCCATTGAGAACTATCCCTGTAATAGGTTCCAAGTCAATTCCAAGGATCTTATATAAAGGGGATGGAATGTTAAGAAGGGGTTTAAGGCAAAAAAAATGACTCCATAAAGGTAAGAGAAATTGGAGATAAAAATCATACTGCGCATGCTCCACGACCTTTGAAAGGGGATAAATTACCTTCTTTATTAATTTTCAAGGTTTATTCTGAATCAGGTTATAAGCTTGATCATTAACTTATAATTTTAAATAATGCAAAACAAGTCACTATAAACGGCTAAATATAGTCCAAATATCAATCACAAACAGTACAAAATAAGAAATACAACCCACGGGAGAATTATAATGCAAGGGAGAGTACAACGCAATCTGTTGATTGTTGATAACCTGCCGCACGTTTCTTGGTAACCTATAACCAAGAGGGAGGTAATTTGTCCCATTGGAGCTCACTTGCATTTTTCCGCTAAAACCTTAACTTAGGCCGTAATTACGTCAAAAAATGTCAATTTTGGATTTCAACTGGCCACTATTTTGAAACGGCGAAAGATAAAAAGCTCTGGTTTGCGGCAAATGTTTTCTTTTTTCGATGCCTTTCCAAATATGTATCACAGTATAGGGGTTCCGATTTGAAATTTTAAAATTGAATCCAATATGGGGGCAACCAAAATGACGGGAAACAGGTACCCACCAAAAAAAGTAGTTTTTTATGCATAATAAAGATTGCAACAAACCGCAGTTTGATATCTCAAATATTAAAGGAGATAATTAGCCGTTGCCGAACTTTTGCCACACTGTATAGAATAAAATGTAATTACAATCTGTCCCAAAAGAGATTTAGTGCGTTGACAGCGCGGGAAATCTAGTGACACACAGATTGGCCAACCTCTGAGGCAGTGGCGTAGCTAGGACATTGGGGGCCCCCCCCGCAAGGACTTTTCGGGGGCCCTCCGCCAAAATAAAATTGACGAGAAAAAAAAAACCCTTTAGCACTGAAAGGGGGCCTCTTGGCATATCTTAAATATAATATTTCAAGCTCAAACCTAATAACATGTTATTATTCTCTAAGGGGGGCCTCCTTCGATGTTATTAATATTGTTTTGGATTCCATAATTTTTACCTGAAAGAACAAACAAAAATTAATATAAACGACAAAAAGTAGTGTACA
>KZ652978.1:0-15189 GCA_001010745.2 Gerris buenoi
AATTTTAATGTCACAAATTTCTCTAAGTGTTTTAAAATAATAAATAAATTTTCTTAATTTGTCTGATAGAAAAGAAATGTGTGGTTTCCAGTTAAATATAAATAAAAATAAATTTATAGTTAAATTTAAATAAGTGGACTTGTAGTATGTAGAGCTAAACAACAACACGTCTAACCTTGACCGTGCCTAGAGACGAACTGAATAATAGACGAACTGATATAATAAATATTGATTACAAATGCTGAATCAAACAGGCGAGCGTTGCGAGCCATTTATAAATACTGCCGATAAAATATAAATAAGGTAAAAACAGGCGAGTGTAGCGAGCCTTCAACAAGTATATAATAAATATTGATTACAAATGCTGAATCCAATAGGTGAGCGCAGCGAGCCATTTATAAATACATACTGCCAATAAAATATAAATAAGGTAAAAAGAGGCGAGCCTGCAACAAGTATATAATAAATATTGATTACTAATTATGAATCCAATAGGCGAGCGCAGTGAGCCATTTATAAATACTGCCGATAAAATATAAATAAGGTAAAAACAGGCGAGCGTAGCGAGCCTGCAACAACTATATAATAAATTAATATTGATTACAAATGCTGAATCAAATAGGCGAGCGCAGCGAGCCATTTATAAATACTGCCGATAAAATATAAATAAGGTAAAAACAGGCGAGCGTAGCGAGCCTTCAACAAGTATATAATAAATATTGATTACAAATGCTGAATCCAATAGGTGAGCGCAGCGAGCCATTTATAAATACATACTGCCAATAAAATATAAATAAGGTAAAAAGAGGCGAGCCTGCAACAAGTATATAATAAATATTGATTACTAATTATGAATCCAATAGGCGAGCGCAGTGAGCCATTTATAAATACTGCCGATAAAATATAAATAAGGTAAAAACAGGCGAGCGTAGCGAGCCTTCAACAAGTATATAATAAATATTGATTACAAATGCTGAATCCAATAGGTGAGCGCAGCGAGCCATTTATAAATACATACTGCCAATAAAATATAAATAAGGTAAAAAGAGGCGAGCCTGCAACAAGTATATAATAAATATTGATTACTAATTATGAATCCAATAGGCGAGCGCAGTGAGCCATTTATAAATACTGCCGATAAAATATAAATAAGGTAAAAACAGGCGAGCGTAGCGAGCCTTCAACAAGTATATAATAAATATTGATTACAAATGCTGAATCCAATAGGTGAGCGCAGCGAGCCATTTATAAATACATACTGCCAATAAAATATAAATAAGGTAAAAAGAGGCGAGCCTGCAACAAGTATATAATAAATATTGATTACTAATTATGAATCCAATAGGCGAGCGCAGTGAGCCATTTATAAATACTGCCGATAAAATATAAATAAGGTAAAAACAGGCGAGCGTAGCGAGCCTTCAACAAGTATATAATAAATATTGATTACAAATGCTGAATCCAATAGGTGAGCGCAGCGAGCCATTTATAAATACATACTGCCAATAAAATATAAATAAGGTAAAAAGAGGCGAGCCTGCAACAAGTATATAATAAATATTGATTACTAATTATGAATCCAATAGGCGAGCGCAGTGAGCCATTTATAAATACTGCCGATAAAATATAAATAAGGTAAAAACAGGCGAGCGTAGCGAGCCTTCAACAAGTATATAATAAATATTGATTACAAATGCTGAATCCAATAGGTGAGCGCAGCGAGCCATTTATAAATACATACTGCCAATAAAATATAAATAAGGTAAAAAGAGGCGAGCCTGCAACAAGTATATAATAAATATTGATTACTAATTATGAATCCAATAGGCGAGCGCAGTGAGCCATTTATAAATACTGCCGATAAAATATAAATAAGGTAAAAACAGGCGAGCGTAGCGAGCCTTCAACAAGTATATAATAAATATTGATTACAAATGCTGAATCCAATAGGTGAGCGCAGCGAGCCATTTATAAATACATACTGCCAATAAAATATAAATAAGGTAAAAAGAGGCGAGCCTGCAACAAGTATATAATAAATATTGATTACTAATTATGAATCCAATAGGCGAGCGCAGTGAGCCATTTATAAATACTGCCGATAAAATATAAATAAGNTAATTGTTGTTATTTACATTTTTTTTTTTTCATATTTTTATTTAGGAACTTTTATTTTTTATATTTATTAGTGGTATGACATGGTCCAGTTAAAAAAAGTAAGGTTTGTAACATAATTCCCTCCAAACCTAACAATTTTTTATACTTAATTATTTTATTACAATGTCCCAATATGTTTATAATATACATATACAGTTAGTATCTACTTCTTTATTGATATTTTAGTAATTTAGGTCTTAATTTTTGTATTCAACCCGGGCTGCGCCGGGTACTCCAGCTAGTTAAATATAAATAAGGTAAAAACAGGCGAGTGTAGCGAGCCTGCAACAAGTATATAATAAATATTGATTACAAATGCTGAATCCAATAGGCGAGCGCAGCCATGCCATTTATAAATACTGTCGATTAAATACAAGTAAGGTAAAAACAGGCGAGCGCAGCGAGCCTACAATTACCATTTAATAAATACCTATTGACTACAAATTCTGAATCAAATAGGTGAGTTTACCGAGCCTTCTTTAATAATTATTAAATAATGATTATATAACATAAATACTGTGTGAACAGGCGAGCACAGCGAGCCTTGCATTAGTTATATTACATATTGATTACGTACTAATACTGTTTTACAGTTATTTGTAGTAAATATTTACTACAAATGCTGAACTAACAAGCGAGCGCAGTGAGCCTACGATGATATTATTAAATAAAGATAATGGACAAAATAATTTTAATGCTTTGTTCAGGTTGAATAAGAATGACCGTTTTTCGCTGAAATATTATCCTGATATCATTATTGAGAACATATAACGGCTGATATAAAAGTACATTTCTACGCGAGTTCTTTATGAACCGCATCACTAGTTATAACTGCAGTTTGTTTTGGTTATGATTTAACCTTAATATGCGTTTATTGTTTTTGAAGATTACGGAAAAATAGTTTTTTGAAGTTAGTTTAAATGTGGTGGGCGATAAAATAGTGTACGCACCACGAGCAGTAAGCGCTATGACAGGCCTCGGGCGTTAAACGCACTCGTGCTTTCAAACTTCGCCCTCGGCCTGTAATAACGCCCTTACTGCTCTAGTTGCATAAATAGCTATTATGCACATAGGGAGTAAAGTAAGCCATTATTCCCTCAGCGAAAAAGTTGGTTCTTGAGGCGAAGCCGAAGATGGTCCCTAAATCCCGAGGCGAAGCCGAGAGAATTAGAGTCTTTGATTCCCGAGGTGACCCTTTCGCAGCCGAGGGAATAACGCTAATTAGCTTCCGAGGCGCACCCGAAGGTCAGGGTCGAGATCAGGGAATAAAAGACTTACTTTAGTCCCTGCGTAAAGTAATCCAAAATCATAACTTTTTCTCTCTACTGGAGATAAAACTACCTATATTTATTTATGTTTATATTGTTCATGAGTATAAATATTATGTTATTTCTGTTTCAGAGGTGTTGCAGATAAAGTATCGAAGTGAAGTAATAGGACTGGTCGCAAGACAAAGAGTAAACCTCTGGACAATCAGATGCAACTGTCGCAGCGCAATCCTGACTGCAGGTTAAGTGTCGTCACAACTTCTTCCTCATCTGGTTAATCAGACAACTCTATCCTATATCGAACTACCTCTAATAATAGTTAAAAAATCCTAAAAATCAGACGGACGCGAGACTTTTTGAGCGCCATTAGTATAGTGATTCAAAAAAGGTTTGCACGAAATTGTTAAGCTAAGCGAAATAATAATAACAGCTAATTTTAGAGAGGGGAGAAAGAAAATATCTCGGTGTTATAGTAAGGTTGCTAGTCTGCTATTTAGACACTAAACTATTATAACTGGAATTATTTACAATTAAAATAAAAATTTTACTTTGAATATTAATTTGATATTTTGTTTTACAAATGGGAGAGAGAAATATGAACGAAGCGTTTATCGGCTCGGGGCTGAGCGGTATTCACGGTAACGCGTACCAGTTGAAACTCTTAATGCTATTTCTAAAAAGAGCCGTTGATAAAGGCTACGACTTCACTTTGACGTCGGAGATCAAGGCGGCGGGGAAATTTGACGACGTAGTGTTAAAGTATCATAAGGACGGTGAGAATCTACTTGTGCTTGTACAAGCCAAACACAAGCAAGACTCAAATAAGCTGATCCGAGCGGAACACTTGATACAAACAGACAAGACTCGTAAAAAGAAAAGAGAAGNATAGCGGAATTCGGTCACGAATACCATAACGTCATTTGGATCGACTCTGAAGATCGTGTGAAGATCGAGGAATCTTTTAAAGATATCGCCACAAGTTTACTGGGTATTCCTGTCGATGAGAGGGATATTAAATTAGTCGTAAAGGACGTTTATAACTTCTTTACCAGAAGGAAATGTCTTTTTGTTTTCGATAATGCAGAGAAGTTTAGGGATGATAACGCTGTTATAATGGATTTCTTACCGTCGTACATTCTACCCCGAGGAAGTAACTTACCAAAAGTCTTGATCACTTCTCGAAACACGAGTTGGGGAAAGACTCCACCGATAGTCTTAGGCGTGTTTACAGAAGAAGAAGCTTCGGATTTTATTACAAAAGAACTTGATATTAAAGATTCGTTGAAACAAGATGAAGTTAAAATGTTGGCAGAGAAACTGCAGTATTTCCCCCTAGCGTTGCAACAAGCCGTGGCATACATCAAAGTAAAGAACACAGAATTATCCAATGTCGGGTCCGAATTCCACATTAAAGACTACATCGACAGATACGACAAAGAAACGAAAAGTCTGCTTGATTTTGAGTTCCCAGATGATAGTAATGATGCGTACACTAAAACTACATTTTCCACCATGATAATCTCTATCAATAAAATAAACGAGAATAAGGAACATGGAAAGCAGGCAAGAGATATTTTAGATATTATCGCACTACTAGCTCCTGATAATATTCCAGTGGACATGTTTTTACAACTAGAACAGATAAATGGTGATAAAGAAATGCTGGGGTCGACCATTCAACTACTTAAACAATATTCTCTAATAAGCTCAGGAGAAGAAAAAACAAGAATTAATATTCACCGACTAATGCAGCAAGTAATAAGAATTAGACTAAGAGATCAAAATAGAGAACAAGATACTTTTAAAAATGGTTTGAAGATATTAAAAGAATATATTAGGAATACTGATGAAAATAAAGGATATTCCTTATTACGGCAGATATTAACTCATTCAGAATCATTCATTTCATTCCTGGATGATTGGTCGCTGACATTTCCCAATAATAAAGAAACAGCTGATTCCTACCTTATAGAATTGCAACCATGCATGTCTCGTGGATACCATTCCTTAAGTAATCCTTTAAAAAATAAAGATTTATTAGAAAAAGCTTTAGAAATTTCAGTGAAACATTATGGTGACGATCACTATGAAGTGGGATGGATACTATTTAACTTAGGTGATGCTTATGGTAAATTGGGAAATCCACTAAAACAAAAAGAGTTATTAGAAAAGGCTTTAGAAATTTTAGAGAAACATTATGGTGACGATCACTATAAAGTGGGATGGATACTAAATAACTTAGGTGTTGCTTATGGTGCATTGGAAAATCCACTGAAACAAAAAGAGTNCTCTTAATGCTATTTCTAAAAAGAGCCGTTGATAAAGGCTACGACTTCACTTTGACGTCGGAGATCAAGGCGGCGGGGAAATTTGACGACGTAGTGTTAAAGTATCATAAGGACGGTGAGAATCTACTTGTGCTTGTACAAGCCAAACACAAGCAAGACTCAAATAAGCTGATCCGAGCGGAACACTTGATACAAACAGACAAGACTCGTAAAAAGAAGAGAGAAGAAGGAGAAACCAGGATAAACGATGATTACAGCTTAGCTAAGTATTTCATTTCATATCTGATGGTCAAGCGTAACCCTGACTTAGCCGACAGTGTGCTGAAAAACATAATCATCTGTACCAACATATGTTTAGACTTGGAGCCGTGTCCGGACCGTGGTGGTATGATGAAGCTTAATTATCAATACGATGAAGATCTTCTGAACGGGTATGAAATCTTCGTCGTGCCCTTCGAAGACGACGACGAATTCTTTAGAGACGAAGACGGCGGTGAAAGGTACAAGTTTCACTACGATTCCGACAACATGGTCTTCACGTGGAAACCGTTCTTCACAGAGATCCTAAATGAAGAGATAGAAAGAATCAATAATAAAAAGAACAAAAACACCTTGAAACAGATATTGGCCGGGGATTTTCAAAATGAGATAAAACAATTTTTCGACATTCTAATATTCGCGGTAAATCAACCTGACGAGGAAAAGCTGACGGATATTATTACAAAAGGACTAAGCCCAGAATTTAACGAAATCGATGCCCAACACATTTACCTTCGGTTCCACGCGTGGATGACCAAATGGCTAAAAGCAAATAAGGTACACTTTAAAACCCGGGAAGAAGGGATCAGGTTCTTCGCCGAGTTAAAAGAAGAAATCAACAGGTGTTTCCATTATAACGTCCGACAACCGATAGAATCGTTCGTCGGGAGAGAAGAAAAGTTAACGGAAATTCACGATTCGTTAAGTAAAGAAGAACCGGCTGTTATTTGCCAGAAGGTTTCTATCAGCGGAATGGGTGGGATCGGCAAGACCGAGTTGGTGAGGAAATACATAGCGGAATTCGGTCACGAATACCATAACGTCATTTGGATCGACTCTGAAGATCGTGTGAAGATCGAGGAATCTTTTAAAGATATCGCCAAAAGTTTACTGGGTATTCCTGTCGATGAGAGGGATATTAAATTAGTCGTAAAGGACGTTTATAACTTCTTTACCAGAAGGAAATGTCTTTTTGTTTTCGATAATGCAGAGAAGTTTAGGGATGATAACGCTGGAATAATGGATTTCTTACCGCCGTACATTCTACCCCGAGGAAGTAACTCACCAAAAGTCTTGATCACTTCTCGAAACACGAGTTGGGGAAAGACTCCACCGATAGTCTTAGGCGTGTTTACAGAAAAAGAAGCTTCGGATTTTATTACAAAAGAACTTGATATTAAAGATTCGTTGAAACAAGATGAAGTTAAAATGTTGGCAGAGAAACTGCAGTATTTCCCCCTAGCGTTGCAACAAGCCGTGGCATACATCAAAGTAAAGAACACAGAATTATCCAATGTCGGGTCCGAATTCCACATTAAAGACTACATCGACAGATACGACAAAGAAACGAAAAGTCTGCTTGATTTTGAGTTCCCAGATGATAGTAATGATGCGTACACTAAAACTACATTTTCCACCATGATAATCTCTATCAATAAAATAAACGAGAATAAGGAACATGGAAAGCAGGCAAGAGATATTTTAGATATTATCGCACTACTAGCTCCTGATAATATTCCAGTGGACATGTTTTTACAACTAGAACAGATAAATGGTGATAAAGAAATGCTGGGGTCGACCATTCAACTACTTAAACAATATTCTCTAATAAGCTCAGGAGAAGAAAAAACAAGAATTAATATTCACCGACTAATGCAGCAAGTAATAAGAATTAGACTAAGAGATCAAAATAGAGAACAAGATACTTTTAAAAATGGTTTGAAGATATTAAAAGAATATATTAGGAATACTGATGAAAATAAAGGATATTCCTTATTACGGCAGATATTAACTCATTCAGAATCATTCATTTCATTCCTGGATGATTGGTCGCTGACATTTCCCAATAATAAAGAAACAGCTGATTCCTACCTTATAGAATTGCAACCATGCATGTCTCGTGGATACCATTCCTTAAGTAATCCTTTAAAAAATAAAGATTTATTAGAAAAAGCTTTAGAAATTTCAGTGAAACATTATGGTGACGATCACTATGAAGTGGGATGGATACTATTTAACTTAGGTGATGCTTATGGTAAATTGGGAAATCCACTAAAACAAAAAGAGTTATTAGAAAAGGCTTTAGAAATTTTAGAGAAACATTATGGTGACGATCACTATAAAGTGGGATGGATACTAAATAACTTAGGTGTTGCTTATGGTGCATTGGAAAATCCACTGAAACAAAAAGAGTTATTAGAAAAGGCTTTAGAAATTTTAGAGAAACATTATGGTAACGATCACTATGGAGTGGGAAAGATACTAAATAACTTAGGTGTTGCTTATAGTGCATTGGGAAATCCACTAAAACAAAAAGAGTATTTAGAAAAAGCTTTAGAAATTTCAGTGAAACATTATGGTGACGATCACTATGGAGTGGGAAAGATACTAAATAACTTAGGTAATGCTTATAGTGCATTGGGAAATCCACTAAAAGAAAAAGAGTTATTTGAAAATGCTTTAGAAATTTTAGTGAAACATTATGGTGACGATCACTATGAAGTGGGAAGGATACTACTTAACTTAGGTGGTGCTTATGTTAAATTGGGAAATCCACTGAAAGGAATAGAGTTGTTTGAACAATCTCTAGAAATACTGAAGAATCATTACGGTGAATATCATGATGTAGTGGTGATGATATTAAATAACCTAGCTATCGCTCATGGTCAATTAGCTAATGCATCAAAACAAATAGAGTTGCTAGAACAAGTTTTAGAAATTATAAAGAACATTTACGGTGACATTCATGATAAAGTGGCAGAGGCATTGCATAAGCTAAGTGACGCTTATGGTGCGTCTGGTAATCCAACAAAACAAAAAGAACTGTTAGAACAATCTATTGAAATTCAAAATAAACTTCGTTGACTGGCGGTAAGGAAGTTGTTATCTAACCTAGAATATGCTTCTAATACAATTAATTTTAATTAGCAACTACATTGAATTACCTAGACAATGTTTACAGTGAGTAAGCTAAAAATAAACAGGTCAAGTGTGTGCAAGTCAGCACACAGCGAGGGTCCGTAGGCAACGTTATATTGTTTAACTAGTACCCTATTGATGGTGTTTTTTAAAATACTAAAAAGCTTACTTTGAACCATCCTATGGGTCTAATATTCTCAAAACACATAAACAAGCTGATAAATTATTTGTTTGCCATTGAACCGAAAAACAGCCATATAAATACATCGAAAGACCATGACTATAAAAAACCTAATATAAAAAATAATTTATTTTTTTTCGAAATTTCCAAAAAGTGGTATCTTTACTTTTGGTCGAAGAATGTTCAGGAATTTTTTCAGATTTTTTGCACTTCACATAAGCGAGATAGAGGGGGGGGGAAGTTTCACACTCAAGTCATCACAACCCTTAAGTTTTTTTACCCTAAAGTTTTTGAAAAATATTTTTTATAAGTCACTATATTTTTAACATGTGTGGGTAGCCACAAGATACATATATATATATATATATACCATATACCAAATTTCAAAGTCATCGGACGAAAGGTGTAGCCGTAAAGAGCATGCGACGGACGGACGGACAGACAGACACACGCGCGAAAATATAAGGGTCCTTGGCTTTTGCCTACGGACCCTAAAAAAAATTGTTAAAATTGAAGTGAAACATTACGGTAACAATAATTTTAACGTGGGTAAGGAAATTAACTAACCTTATAATTATATGGTGACTTATGTAACTCAAGTATATAAGATAGGCACGTCTTTAGATTGTTACTCCCCTGTATGTTTTAGAATATAAATAACTATTAAGACAAAGTGATGATCAGTTCAATGTACTTTGCAACAAAGGAATGACTCACTTCTGTTTTTTATAAGGGGAGTGACAGTCTAAAGAAGAACATTCCGTGCACCTTCTTTAGATTGTTACTCCCCTCTGTTTTCTTTATAAGAGAAGTAACAATGTAAAGAAGTGCCAAAAGATACATACGATAAGTATTTTAAAGTAAATGAAATTCAAAAGAAGCACTCGACAAGCGTTTTAAAGTTGCAGAGATAGTCCAGTCATTAGGTGCTAAAAAGGGATGTTTTAAAACAAATTCTGAAGTATTTCTGATTTTTTGCTGATTACGAATCTGAGGTTTGCCACCAAAAATTTTTGTTGGAATTTGAGTTATAGCCAAAAAACATGAAAAAATAACTTTTTCTTTCGGTATTTGCCATATAACTCAAAAACTATCAACTTTTGGTAAAAAATTATTCTTCACTAAAACAATCTTTATAAAATTTCCTATAATTTAGATCATAACTACTTTTTTCGTCACTCGTAGCGTTTAGGCGCAAACACGGGTTGAAGTAAGCGTAATATTTTGACATTCAAGCTCAATACAACACCTGCGTGTTAAGGACAGCAGGCAGCGGGGTTCCGGGCCATGCAATCTATTACCCCGCAACGCACACTCCCTTCCTAAAAATACATACATATACATAATATATAAATAAACTTACATATTACATGTAAGTTACAGGGTACATGTAAGTACAGGGTAATCCAAAAGTGTCCCACCCCCTCTTAACTTTTGAACGGTTTGAGATAAATTAATGAAACTTGGGGGATCTCTACCATGCCAAGGGAAGTTTGTTTTCATGCTATCGCCCAAGAGGGGCAACCACCTATTTTGCCCCCAGACGACGTCACTTTAAAATTTTAAACTGGAGTGTATATTTTTGATAGCATATTTGGATTCTACTGTAAAAAATACTATTAATTTACTTGTAACTTTTTTTCTATCACCAATATTTTGCTCCCCACAGGAGGGCAAATATAGCAAAATAACCATTCCGAAATAGTAACCAACCACTCCCGTAGAAGGGTCGATCACCATTTTGCCCCCAGGTGCTGAAATCTACCATTTTTATGCCTTTGTCCCCCTATAGGGGGCAAAATATTGGAGATAGCAAAAATTTTAAAGTAAAATATTTTTATTTTTTGCCGTAGAATCTAAATCTGCTATCAAAAATATACACTTCAGTGCAAAATTTTAAAGTGAGGTGGCCTAGGGGCAAAATAGATGGTTGCCCCTCTTGGGCGATAGCATGAAAACAAACTTCCCTTGGCATGGTAGAGATCCCCCAAATTTCATTAATTTATCTCAAACCGTTCAAAAGTTAAAGGGGTGGGAGACTTTTGGACCACCCTGTATGTACATGTAATATGTAAGATTATTTATATATTATGTATATGTATGTATTTTTAGGAAGGGAGTGTGCGTTGCGGGGTAATAGATTCCATGGCCCGGAACCCCGCTGCCCGCTGTCCTTAACACGCAGGTGTTGTATTGAGCTTGAATGTCAAAACATTACGCTTACTCAACCCGTGTTTGCGCCTAAACGGTACGAGTGACGAAAAAAGTAGTTAAGATCTAAATTATAGGAAATTTTATAAAAATTGTTTTAGTAAAGAATAATTTTTTACCAAAAGTTGATAGTTTTTGAGTTATATGGCAAATACCGAAAGAAAAAGTTATTTTTTCATGTTTTTTGGCTATAACTCAAATTCCAACAAAAATTTTTGGTGGCAAACCTCAGATTCGTAATAAGCACCCCAAAAATCATAAAGGAGCAAAAAATCAGAAATACTTCAGAATTTGTTTTAAGAAACTCCCTAATGACTGGACTAAGACATAAATATCATGGGTAACGCTGCAGAATCTCTTATGATATTTTTATAATAATCTTTTTCTCTCTTTTGTTATACTTTTTATTTATTAATATTTCCTTAACTATTTTATTTGTGTTTTTAATCTTTGTGTATAATATTTTTTTATAATTTGTGTATATAAGATCCAAGTTAGTGGAAATTTCAAATGTTATAGGTAAATTTATAAGAATTTTAATGTCTGTGTTAATAATTTTCAAATCAAGTATGCGTGGATGACGATGAAAAGTGGATGAATGTGGAATTTGACAATATACTTGTATATTATACATTAAGATGATATACGTACTAGAAATGTTTTCTCAATTGATTTAGAACTATACAATTTTAACTATGTATTTAATAAACATAACTAAGAATAATAAAACAATAAAATAATGTAATTTCAAGACAATAATATCCCAAGTAGAACAGCTGATCCAAAAGACATCCCTGGGATATCCTTTTGTCCAGATTTGATCCTGTCCATAATATTTTATCCAGGGATTCCCCTATGGTTATTTCGTTTTGGATGCCTAATTGGGTCATTTTTAAGGATGTCCTATGATGTCCTTAACGGGATTGTCCAGTTAAGGACATTCTAAGGATATCCTATGGACATTGAGTTAAGGGTATCCTATGTATGTCCTTAATGGGATTGTCCAGTTAAGGACATCCTATGAATGTCCTATGGACATCGGGTTAAGGTATCCTTTGGATGATGAGTAACAAAAAGCTTTTTGCTTTTATTAAAAAAAATTAGAATTGGATTTATTTACGTTATAANTGCCTTCTGAAATCATTTACTTCTCCATATCTCTCGTGCTCTACACACTAATAAATATATACATATATTTATATTTTATTTTTCAAAGTGATTGAGTGAGTGTGAGAGTTGTGTATTTTTATGATATTTTATGTATAATTTATACCTGCTTAATTAATCCTAATACCAGGAGGAAATTTCAAAAACGCTTTCGATACTCTATCGCGTGCTTTGGTTTTTATATTTATATTTATGTTTATCATTATCTGTTATTGTAACACTTAGATAGTGTTTCAAACTTATAATCACACACACAGCTGTATACAAAAGATTGTGAGATAACGTTTTAAAGTATTAAAAAAGGTTTGTTTAAGTAATGTCGGCCATTCAACCAGATGATTCTTTTTAATGCTTATTATCTTACTACTTAAACATTTAAAGATTTCTATCTTTTTTAAGTTTTATTATTTAATACGCTACTACGAGTTTATAAGGATTAAAAATAATTTCTTTCTTCTGACTAGGATTTCTTCTAGAAACTTCTACTATGATAATGATAACCAATCATTTGGCTATTAAGGTAAAAAGTCATAACTTAGAGTGTGCGTTCTATGTTATAAGGAAAGAAATATGTTTATTGCAAGCTCTAATCCAACATGCTAAACTGTGTCCCTTTGAGTTAATATGGTCTGGTTGTGGATTATAGGTTGGTACTAAAATTTCTTTAGATTAGTAAAAGTGACTTACTTGGTCTTCCCAGGGTACATTGTGTACACTCTCCTCTCCAAATTCTATATCAAACTTAAACTTTAGTGACGAATGTTTTTATAGCTGCTTCAGTAACCGTTTTATATTTGCTTAAACTAACTTCATAGTCGCAAAAACGGCGATCTAATTTCGTTTTAGCGAATTTTCGAAGAAAATTAAGCTATTGCAATGGCTTCAAAATTTTTGTAATGCGAATTTATGTAAAAATTTTTTCATGGAAATCCGTTTCAGGCCATTCTGAATCGATCCCTAAATTTTAACACTTTTTTTTATGTATGTATGTAAATATGTATATATGTATATATATGTATATATGTATATATGTGTCACTTCAGACGATATCTCCCCTTAGGATGCACTTAAAAATATCAAACAAATTTTAAAATGTCAATCACATCAAAAGAAAGGATGAGTTCGTTGGCCAGAATTATTGGAGTCCATTAAGGGGTGTAAATTTGACCATATAGGGTCAAAAATAGCATAAAAACATGTTTTTTCCATTTTACCCCCATTTTATAAGGAAATATCATAAAAGTGTACATTACAACAATTACTGTACTCTTAAAGAGCTTTCCAACGATGTGCATCATAAAGGGTAAATACTATATTGACTTTTGTACCCCGTACACGTGTGTACCAATTTTTTTTTTTACCCATCCAAATTCTAAACCAAAATTTTCCAATGTTATCATAAGCTAATAATTCGCAGATTTCTTAGATAATTCGCTCATTAAGTCATGGTGCATGAGTGGACTTTTTAACGTAAAAATTGTTTTGATTTTTTACATGAATTAAGGTATTAATGTATCAAAAGTTAAGAGCGATGACGGTTCAAGTTTAAATAAACATACGATTTATTAATTAATTATCTTATAGTGGAGAATAATTATAAAACAATTGAATATCTCAGTTTTTAATTATATAACTTAATTGCAATGAACAAATATAAAGGCAATTAATGGTTTGGTTCAAGTTATAAAATGGATGAAGACTTGTTAGTTGTCGGACTCTTCACTGCTGGAATGATCTTTAGCCTGCAACAACAAGTATAGAGTTAGTGAGGTGAATACATGGGTGCAACTAGAATGATTAATAGTTCAATATATTACATACTAGCTGAAGTACCCGGTGCAGCCCGGGTTCCTATCTGTCGGAACATAGTTTTACCAACTTAAAAACCTTCCCGGGCATGCGTCCAACCAAATTCCCAAAGTTTCATCCCAATCGGATGCCCAGTTTAGGCAGGCATTAGAGACAGACAGACAGACAAACATTCATTTTTATAAATGTAGAATATTGAATAAATATTTAAATTGTCCTCGGTAGATGATTACTCCCCTCTGCACTTCTCTCGATCCCTCACATTCTGTGTTCACCCTACAACGTAGTAAACAAGGGTAGCCGCTTGCTTCGTGTGACGTCCATCCGGTTACAGATGACAACTATACCCTTCATACAACTAATAGAGTGACATCAGTGTCATCCATTACACCTGTATACAGTTTCGGCTTGTGGCGCGGTAATACAACAGATTTTAAGCTGGGTTTACACGATCCAAGTCAGATTTGACGCTACACTGATCGAGTAAACAGACTATCAAAGTGGACTATCCAAGTCGAGTTGGAAAGCCCCAACTTTTTTTTTTTTTTTTTTTTTTTTTCAACGACATGCATCTTGAAGGGTAAATACTATTTTGACTTTTATATTTTTTTTTTTTTTTTTTTTTTTTTCACCCATTCAAATTCTATACCAAAATTTTCCTATCTTTTATATAATCGAGTAGTGTCCCGACAATGGGCGACGGCAACGTCAACGGCGACGGACGACGACTCACCTCTAAATGATTTAAAACGTTAAAAATTGATGCGCCATAAGCTGGGATTGAACCAGTGACTTCCAACACATGAGGCGGGTCCTCTACCACTGAGCCACCACCTTGCACTGAAGCTACTAGCATAAAACTTACTATTTAAACAGTAAATATCTATTTAAATTTTTTGACCATATTTTATTCTGCCCGTTGTCACGGGCA